>PISW01013609.1:0-25358 GCA_004023785.1 Mungos mungo
GTGGCCTTGATCAGACCACGGAAAAGGGGTGGGGGAATGATTTGCAACAAAGCATCCAGTGCATTCTGTAAGTAGGTTAACCCGTTACGTTCCATACGAAGTTAACCCGTTACGTTCTATAATCTAACCTACAACATGTGCGTTCAGAGCCCCGAGGTCAGCCGCAGGGGCTGGGGAGGGGGGGCCACACCACAGCACGCAGGTGGAGAGGAGATCTGCCGGGAGTGGTCCGATGGCACCTGCCCCCTCGCCAAGCTGAGGTCCGTTTTCCCTAATTAGTTCACTTTGTGCGATGGACCCTTAGGGGGCCCTGACGCAGGGGGGGGCACTCCGAGTCCACTGACCTAACCTCAGCCCACTGCCCCTCCTCTCCGTGGATGTGGTCCCGGAGCCAAATGGCGCCCCCACCACACGCACCAGGCCCGTCCCTGCCGGCCCCGAGGACGGGCTTCCAATGCCTACATCGCCAAGGTTCCTACGGCCAGGCCCCAACACTGACCCCGCCCCCCCCCGCCCCCGACAGAGCTCCTCCCAAGGTGTCCCCACCTCCCGTAATGGCAAGGGCAGCCCCTCCCCTCAGAAGGTGGGCCCTTTGAACTTGCCGGGTTTGCAGGATCAACTCCTGAGCACGGTGTGTGAGACCCCAAGGGCTGGTCCCAACCTACTTTCCAGCCTTTCCTCCTGCCCCTCCTGTCCCACATCCACACTGTCCTCCGTGCTTGGCTCCAGCCTGGATTCCTAGTTGGTCCCCCTTCACTCTTGCTCGTGTTCTCTCTCCCCAGATAGCCCCGGTCCATCCAATCAACTCCTACTCATCCCTTGAGGCCCAGCTGAAATGTCCCATTCCCAGCAGATGTCCCCGAGGCCCCCAGATCGAGGGACCCCTGGGTGCCTGTGCCTGGCCCTGTGCCCCTCTTGGCGTCGTCCCCACTCTGGGCAGGGAGCCAGCCCAAGCCTGTGACCCCGCCAGGCCCCAGCTCAGGGCGGGGCACAGCGCGTGCACTAGGGAGGCCAGAGGGAGTTTGCCCCCGGACCCGGGCGGCGGGCTGTGCCCCGGCCCTGCACTCCCGGCTGCATCCAGCTCACTCACCCCTTCCGTTTGCGGCCGCGAGCCTGCCCCCGGCCCTCCCGCAGGGCCGGGGGCAGCTGCGGGCTCAAGGGTGAGGCGAAGGAGAGGGCGCCGTGACCTTGCCAGGCAATTCCGACCCCCGGGAGCTTGAGCCCCGCGTCTCCCTCGGACCCCACATCGCTCAGCACTCAGCCGCGTTTTCTGCTGACGAGTGAATCTTACTGTAAAAGTCCAATGACGCCATCAAGGACATTTATTCTTCCGTTTGGCAGCTCGCTCCTGCTGACACTTTATCAGGGCTCCGTGACACGGAGAGCTGAATAATTAACTTCGCCAAGCGAAGAGCAGGGTCCCCCAGCCCTGCCCCCGAGGCTCTGCTGACACGAAGGGCGGAATCAGCATGCAGGGGTGCGGGCGTGGCTTGGCAGAGCCCACTCGGTGTTGGGCCCGGTCCAGGCGCCTGCTCCACCCCTGCCCTGGGTGGCCTTTAGGCCTGAAGCACCTAATGGCCAGTGCTGGGTGTGTGACCTTGAGTAAGTCACCGGACAGCCCTCCCCCGCCTCCTCCACCTCGGGGACAAGGGGACATGGTGAGGAAGCCGACTGTTGTGAGCTCAGGTGAGCTGCCTGACTGCGCCGTGCCTCAGTTTCCTCACCTGTAAAAGGGGGTGCCGTGCAGAGCAGGGGCTGTGCGGCTGCTCCGCCACCCGCCCTGGGTCCCGGCAAGGACGAGGAAGGGAGGGGACCCCTGCAGGGAACCAGACAGAACAGTCCAGCGCAGAGGGGACTGGCGGGCGGAGCCGAGGGGGCGGCTCCGACGGCCAGGGGGTTTCCAAAGGCCCAGAGAGGGTGGAACCCGGGGGAGACCCCGGGGGCAGGGGGGCGCCCCACCTGCAGCTGGGGGGGCTCGTGCCCCACCCCCTGTTGTCCAGTCCCCGCACGGTGTGAACGTGCTTGCCGCGGGAGGACGCCTGTGGACACAGAGGCACAGACGAGACCCGGAGTCGGGAGCCCCCCTCCCCCATCCCCAGGCCCCCAGGCCGCTGGGCCAAGGGCAGCCCCGCCCTCCGGCCTCCCTCCCTCTCGCCTTTGGAAATTCAGAGAATGCAGTTTCATTCCTCATTCCCGCCCTTAGAAATGCTGTTTCAAACAGCTCAATTTACAGTTGTGACTTTTGAGGCTGATCATTTTCCTTCTTTCAGCCACTGTTAGCAGGAGCCCAGAGGCTCCTGAATCTCGGAAACTGGAATAAGGCAGTAAATGGTCTGCAGAGACAACACCGCCACGCCCGCCACACCCAGGTCTACGCCCACGCCCGCCACGCCCACCACACCCGCAGCATCTGTGCCCACGCCCACATCCACGCCCACCTCCCCAAAGCCACGCCCACCACAGCCCTGTCCACAGCCACGCCCACCACACCCACATCACACCTCATCCCGGACCCAGACCCCTGAGGATGTCCCTCCTTCCCTGCACACCCTCTACGTGTCCCCCCTGGGATGACCAGAGACGGCCTCCGTTTTCTGGCCCTGGGCCCGCCGGAAAGCCTGCCCACCTGGCTGGGACACAACACGGGGCCATCCTGTGCGGGATGAAGGCGTGCAGCCGCGTGTTTCCTTCGGCTCACTCCCCGCTCCTCCCCAGGAGGCCGCCTTGGCTGGGGGTGGTCCCCGCCAGGAGGGGGGCACGGAGGCTCACCCGGGGCAAGCATGGGCCAGGGCTGGGTGCAGCCACCGCGCAGAGACCTTTCCGGTGGGCGGCGGTGGAGACGGCAGGGGCTGCCCAGCTAGACAAGGACGTCCCCGGCAGAGGGGTGGGCGACAGGGGGGCAGTGACGGGGCCGGACGGGGGCGGGGGGGGGCATGGGGACACCTGGCAGGGCCGCGTTTCCCAGGGGCGGGGCCAGAGCCCGTGTCCCCACAAGCCTGGCCCAGCGCCCCTGACCGCCCAGGACTCCAGGGGATCCCAGGGGCCCAGCCTCCAATCCCAGAGCCTAGGCCCCCCTGCAGCCACTCCAATGGGAGGGGCTCAGATCCACCAGCCTTGCACATACACACGTCTGTCCCTCCCTCTGTCTCCTGCTTCTCTGCAGAGATCACAGGTCATCACTGGGCTCACAAAATTATCTTAAAAATGTTGGGAACTTATCTTGGTTTCTATGGCGACATGAGTGATTCACGTTTCCCAGCCAAACGGAGGGAGGATACATGTTTCCTCCTGTCGTGGGCGACCAATTATTTTTAATAACCCAGATCCTGTCCCCCCATTAGCTCCCCAGGCAGCAGCCTGTGAGGACAGTGGCCACTAGGGTTTATTAGGTCACTCGAGCCTGGCGTAGGGGGCAGGGACTTCCTTCCTGCCACTTGTCACCTGAGCCCTACACCCTCTCCCTCAAGTCCACCGGGATGACCAAGGGCCCCTGGGAGCTGCGGGCTCCTGCCTCCCCTCCCCCACCCCTGGCTCAGACACCACCGTCACTTAGCGGGATGCCCTTGAATGCCCCTTCTGCTCTGTGCCCCCTCAGGATACTGATCCCGAGAGGGAACCCCTAATACCTGCCCATGAGGCATCACTGTCTCCACAGACCATGGTGCCTGGGACACAGTCGGCACCCCATAAATGCTTACTCAGCGGAAAGATCAGCCTCTGAGCCCGACATGGTGAGGCCAGCCTCATCCTGCCTCTTGCTGGGTGAAACCCTTCCTCCAGGGTCACCGTGTGGTGGACTTGGGGTCCAGGCCAGTCCAGGACCCAGCGGTCAAGTTCCTTGGCCTCGCTGAGAGCCTTAAATATTAGCAAGGACTAGACAGAGGCCCAGCAGGAGGCGACCCTGAGCTCATAAACAAGTGCTCCTGGAGGTCAGGGTCTGGAGGCTGGAGAAAACAGGGGGTTGGGGGAGAAGGCAGAGCCCGAGCGGGGGTGTCAGGGCCCAGCGGTGGGTCTCCGGGAACCAGGTGATGCCCTTCCAGGCCGGCCTCTGTGCTTTGCCAGGCCGACCCCAGCTGCCCTCCACGGTGGCCGCCCCTGACTCAGCTCCCGAGTCAGAGACGAGCTCCTGGGGCCTCACGGCTGCTGGGGTGGCCGCGGTCCTCCCAGACGCGTGCCCCCGTGGACTCAGCAGGGGCTCCGAGTGGACTTGGCCCTGCGGAGCGAGCCAGGCCCCCTCGCCCCCCCCCAGCCCACTTACCCTCCGGCCCCGATCCGACGCCCCTTCTGGGATGTGGCTGGGCAGGCGCCTCCCCTCCAGATGCGGCTCCTCTGCTCAGCCTGCCCCTCCCTCCGTGTCCCCCACCTCCGTCCCCCCCGCCCCACCCAGCGCCCGGCTCCCCGAGCCGGTGGACGCGCCCCCTGATCTCCGGGCCGGCGGCAGCTCCGGGGGCCTCCCCCCACCCCAGGAGAAGATCCGGATCCTCTCGACAGTGACCCACTTGGTTCTTGAATGTATCTACCCCCATTCGGGTCACTGAGCAATTCATTCACCAGAGCGATCCGAAGCTGCCGTCCGTGTCTCCACGCTGTCCATCCATCCTCCACGCTGTCCGTCCGTCCCTCCACACTGTCCGTCCGTCCGTCCCTCCACGCTGTCCGTCCGGCCCTCCACGCTGTCCCCCACAGGCCCTGCCGTCCAGGCCAAAATCACAGGGCAGGAGTGTGGGCCGGCCCCGCCCCAAGGAGCTGAGGCCAAGAGCTGCACTACTGACCCCAGAGCACAGGGGGGGGGGTGTGGCCGTGAACTCTTAGTCACCGACCGTCTAGGAAAAGTGCATTCATCCCCAAAAGCAGCAGTCGAACTGCCCCCTCTGTGGCTGCGTCCCGGCCTCGGCTGCCCCCACCCTGCGGGGTGGGGGCCAAGGTCAAGGTGCAGCCATCAGCGGCTCCCCAGGCCCACAGACTTTCAGCAGACCCTGGGGCCATCCCCGGTGACAGCGCCCACAGCCAGCCTTTTCAGGTGCTCCAGGACCCAGGGCCCCTGTCCGGGCCACAGAAGTGAAAAGACAGTGGCACAGTCAGTGTGGGCCCAGCAGGCCACCAAGGAAAGGCTGGCGTGGCCTGAGGCTGCTTGGCGGCTGGAGTCAAGGCTTTCAGCCCCCAACTCAGGCCCTGCAGGGGCGCCCGCCTCCAGCACTCTTTCCCGCTCCCAGTTCTGACCGCTGGGGTCCGGCAAGGTGTGCGATGGTCCCGTCGGGCTTGAGGCCCTTGTGAGGGGGCAGACCTGCGACCGCCCCTCCCGCCCCGTCCAAGTTATTCGGCGACCATGTGTCGACTTGGGGTTTTCTCTCCTTCTTGCGCTGGGTTTTGTATTTTCCTAGAAAATTGTCCATTTCATCCAGGTTTTCAAATTCTCAAGTACGAAGCGGATCATAGAATACACTTAGGATTAAAATAAAATAACAGACTCTATTTTTCCTGCAGTTGAAGTCACAGCAAGTAAGTGGGAGTTAAGAAACCTCCCATGTATCCCGTCCCCCCTGCACAGCGTCCGCCAGCACCCCCCCCCCACAGAGGGGACACTTGACACCACCCGTGAACCCACCCGGACAGGTCACCGCCCAGCACGGTCCAAGGGTCTGGACGAGTGTAGGACCTGGGCCCGTGACCACAGCACCGCACACGCGTCTCCAGGCCTGCAGATGCCCTGCGCCCTGCCCACGCCTCCCCTGGGCCCGGGCATCCACTGCTCTCTCGTGTCCCCACGGCTCTGCCTTTTCCAGGATGCCTTCCAGGGGCGCTCACACAGCACGCAGCCCTTCCAGACTGGCCTCGTCGCTTTGTAACATCGATGCTTCCTCCTTAAAGTGTCTCCTCACGGCGTCACACTCATCTCTTTGGTGCTAAATGCTAGGCCACTGTCTGCGGGGACGGGAGTGTTCCTCCGTCACCTGCTGAAGGACCTCTCGGCCGCTGCCGGACGCAGCTTTCCGTGTGGACCTCGTGTCAGACCTTCGGGGGGCACCACGGACAGCAGCCGCCGGGTCAGACAGGCAGAGTGCCTGGTTTGGGAAGAGGCCACCACACCGTGCACGGTTCTGCACCGTCCTGCGTTCCCAGCGGCCGTGGCCGAGCGGTCCTGCTGGCCACGTCCCCGCCAGCGCTGCGTGTCGTCCGTGTTCCGGATCCGGGCCACTCTAACCAGCGTGCAGGGCGTCTTGTGAGTTTGCGTTTCCCCAGCGACAAACCAGGTGGAGCCTCGTTTCATGTACTTATTTGCCATCTGTGTATTTTCTTTGGTGACGTGTCTGTTAAGGCCTGCGGCCCATGCTTGAATCAGGTTACGCCTTTCCTTATTGTTGAGTTTGTATATTTTTGAGAACAGTCGTGTATCCAAAGTTTTTTATGATAATTTTCTCCCCATCTGTGGCTTGTCTTCTCATTCATTTTTTAAACATTTATTTTTGAGAGAGCGAGTGTGAGTGGGGGAGGGACAGAGAGAGGGGGAGACACGGAATCGGAAGCAGCTCCAGGCTCCGAGCAGTCAGCACAGAGCCCAGCACGGGGCTCGAACCCACAGACTGTGAGATCACGACCTGGGCTGAAGTCAAACGCTTCACCGACTGAGCCACCCAGGTGCCCCTGTCTTCTTGTTCTTAATGCTTATTTTTAAAGTCTCTTCAGAGCCTCGTTGCCTTTTTTCCCCTCCCTTAATATGGATTTTTATCCCTTAGAAATGTGTCTTTTTATTCAACAAACATTATTCGGTCTTTCCCATGTGCATGTGCTATTTCTGAAGGAAGAGCTGCGCCAACCACACAGCAGCCCGACCCCCACCCTCGTGCAGCTGAGTTGCTGGCTCTCAAAGCTGCCTTTCCGCTTCGTTCCTCATTCCCATTATTTGTGTTTCCTCCTCCAGCAACTTCTACTTCTGTATTATGCTCATCTTCATGGTATTGATTCTTTTGCACTTTTGCTCTCTTATTCTTTTTCCTGCTTAAGTTGAATGTGGAGCTAAATTCTTGTAAATATTTATTGTCTTCTAAGAATATATTTTTATGGCTATAAATGTTCTTCTAATGACTGTGTTAGCTGCATCCGACCAGTTTGCTATTTTAGTTTCTTACTGTCTTTTTGTAATTTCCCGTATGATTCCTACTTCAGGAGACTGTTTACATGTAGATGGAAGTTTCGGCATTTAAGTTTTCCTCATTGGTTCTGACTTCTCCTGTATCCTGCCAAGGCTGCGGGGTTCTGGGAAGTTTCTTTGGGACAGGTACACATTTGGTAAGTGTTTCTCATGTGCTGGAAGTAAGTGCACATTGTGGGGAGCAAAATTCTATTAGGTCAGAAACCGTTTTCTTCAAATCTCCCCTTTTGCAACCCCCCCTTCCTGGGCCACATTTTCTGCAACAGATGCGTCAGCACCTCCCACGCGCCGGGGAAGGGCCCGTCCTCACTCACAACGGCGTCGCTCTTTGCTTTTGGTCGGGGCCATGCCTTCCTCCTTACGCAGACCAGAGACGCCATGCTCCGTGATCACAGGACACGTGTCCCTCTGTCCTGTGAATGCTCTTCAAACACGGATGTTCTCAGCGGCTTCCTGACGGTGTTTCTCACACTAATTTGTTTCATCCCTTTACTTCACACCTCGCGCCGAGGTGCGTTCCTTGTAAGCAACACGGGCCTGGATTTTACGGGGCTTGTAGGAGTGTGATGCGACTCTCCCTGCACAGGAGGGCTGGTCTCCACGGCCACCCGCTCCTGTGGACTTACGTGGCCTGCGCTCCGATTTACTGCATTTTCCCTTCGCTTTTTCCCGACTCTCTTTCCCGGCTTCTCTTGACTGGATCAGTTTTGTTCCTCTGCTTTCTCTTCCCCTCCTGGAACTTATACACTCCACCCACCCTTAAATTTGTAAGTGGCTTCTTACACTTGCATTTTCTAAGACGTTCCCGAGTAACCCGGATGGGCAGGGACGCAGCCGCAGGACCCCGAAGACGGGAGGGCCAGCTCACCCGTTCCCCGCTAAGGACTGCACGGTCCCATGACAGGGTCCCCCCGCCGCTATCCGGAAGTGGAGTATTCCTAACCCCCACCCCACGCCAAAGTGGCATCAAGGAAAGAGACGATTAACATTAATTTATATGAAGAGATGAGTATTCTCAGACCCAAAAACGTCACTTCTCTTAGGCTTTTCTGACCCCGTAGGGCAACCACGTCCTGCTAATGGATGCACAGAACGACTTGAGAGAAAACACTGACGCAGACATGCATGGTTTGGGGCGGAGGCGCCGAGTGGGGTCGCGGGGAAGCAGCTCCTTGTGGGGCCAGCGCTGAACACCATTTTCCCTTTTTTCATAAAAGCGACACCCTCTCTGGATTTCTTCTGATCAGAGAAAACAGGCACCAGCGTGGGTTTTCCGTGAGAGTGAGGCGGCGAAACGCAAACTTCTGGGAAGCAGTGGCCCCGTCTCCTGGAAATCCGTGCTGGGAAAGCACGCGGGTCACAGATGTTCACCACAGGCTCGCTGGCGACAGGACAAAGCTGGACGCCGCTGGACGTACAGCCAGGGAGGGAGGAGCTACGTGAGCCCGCACAGCAATGTGATGCGGCCATCAGAGTCACGTCTGGGTGAGTGTAATGGTAGGAGAAAGCACTCGGGGGGGGTGTCCTCTGCAGGACCTTCCTCCTGCGGAAGGACAGAAGGAGACACAGCCCCGCACCCAGAGACGTGAGGGCGGTGGGCCAAGGAGGGTGACGCGATGCGCCCCCTCCCCAAGAACGGCTAAGGCCATTCCCGGCGCAGTGAGGAGGCGGGGGACGGACCCTCGTGCCCTGTGGTGGGGGTGACACCGGAAAGCCCCTCCGGCACACAGTCTCGGCCACCACACACCCTCTGGGCCTGAAATTCTACTTCCCGGCAGAAGGAGGGGCACGTGTCCGCCAAGGGACAGGCACGCAGTGGTCACAGCAGCGATGCCTGTAACAGCCCCAGACTGGAAACACCCAGACCAGCTGTGACCCATCCACACCAGGGGGAAGCGACGGCGACAGGAAGGGACAGGCCACACCGCCCTGGATGTGGACGCCGTGGCGGGAAGAGGAGCAAGGCGGGGGGAAGGGGGATCCCGTGGGTCCCTCCGGACGACAGAGCGGGGTGGTGTGAACGCTGGGGAGAGGGGCCCCGGGGCTGCCCTGACCTCAGCCGCAGAGCCCGGTGTCTGCGTCGGGACCGCTCGCTGGGCACTGGAGCCGCGCAGCGCCCTCCTGGGAGCTCACACTTCAGCCTAAAAGCAGAAGCACCGACGTAGACCCTGCCAGGTCTTCGGAGAAAACCACCCGGAGAGTCGGCTTCCATCGTCCCGTAACGAGCCGCCGCGACTCGCCCGAGGCCACCCGCCGCCGCTGCAGGAGCCCCGCGCCCGCGCCCGACCCCGACCCGTGCTGACCGCCTCGCCCCCCCCTCTGAGAACTGCCCCCTTTCTGTGCTGCGCCCACTTGTATCCCCAAGAGCTGTTTTCTTTCCGGAGCCAGCTCCAGGGACTCTGTGCCCGGGACCCGGGGCCTCTCACGAGTCTGCGCCGCTTGCTCTCACGGACGCCCGGGTGCCGGTGGTCCTCACGGTCGCTCCGCGGCATCGGTCTTTCCCTGCACTGTGTGGTCGGCGGCATCACGCCAGGAAGGCCTCTGGCCACTCCCTCCTATAAAAATATCTATTTGTATTTTGAGCATTTTAGGGATCTTCAATTTGTATGTTTAAACCCGTTTGTCTGGAAAGTATTTGGATATATATTTTGGATAATCAGCTTTGAATTGTCAATGAGATGGGACCGGGGTTAGATCCTTTGTGCGCGGTCGCACAGGGGCCGTCCTCTGTTGAAGATCAGTGGGGGTGCTGGACGAGGGGGGACAAGCCTGGGGGCTGAGCAGGGCAGACCTGGGTGGCCGTGACCCCACACTGCCAACGTAGCAGTAGGTGGAAGGGAAGAGGAGAGGGGCCGCGGGGGTGGGGCGGGCTCGGGGAGGCTGGGGGGCCCTGGCTGCCTGACACGGAGCAGGGGCAGCCCACGTCCCGAGTGAGCTTCGGGGTGCGGTGGCTCTGACGGCCCACCCACCAGCCGGGTCAGCGAGAAGCTTCCCACTCACCAGACGGCGCCCTGAGGAGGCCCAGGCACCTCCCACTTCAGGGCCGGACTTGCCCGGAGCACAGAAGCCCTGCCCGTCCACTCCCAGCTCTCCCTGCCTCCCAGGACCTCACCCCTCCCCGGCACGGCTGACCTTGCTGGGGCCCGGCTGCCCTGAGCACTTCTCTGGCACGTTCCATGTGGCCCCAGTGCCAACAGGCAGGGTCTCCCCAGGTAGCCTGGCAAGGTGAGGCGCATGGGGGCAGGTGGCCAGGGGAGCACCTCAGGACCCTCGGGGTGTGAGCCACCTGTGGGGCTGAGACCCCAAACTGGGCCTGGGGAGCAAACGGCCAGGCCACAAACACTGAGTCGGGACTACAAAGGACAGCGGTCGGCAGCTCTGAGCTGTGACGCGGCACCTGCACCTTTGCCCTCCATCCAGGAAGGGCCGCTGTGCCTCCCCCTGCGAGCGCAAGCCAGCGACCGGGTCTGGGCATCAGTCACAGGAGGAGGGGGGAGCGGTGTCACCCGGTGGGTCTCCTGCCCCCACAGGGATGGCACCTGACCCCACCCCCTCAGTGGATGGCATAAGATGGCAGAGAGCTGCCCTGGGGAGTCCCCACCGTGGAGGCAGGTGCGGACGTGGGGTGCCCGGGGGGCACAGGGCACCCTAAAAGCAGCCGAGAAGCTGGGGCTCGTGGGGCCACGAGGGTGGGGGCTGGGAAGCAGGGATGGGCTACGTCCTGGGTCCGGGAGGCACCTGGCTCCTGTGGCAGGGTGGGGATCCCCCCGTCCCGGGCCGGCCTGGACGTGACCCCAGTGGAGCAGGGTCCGGGTGTGCGGTCCAGCCCGAGTAGGATGGACTCCTGCTCCCCCTGAACGTCCATCTCCCCGAGACGCCCTCCGGGCTTCAGCCCATGTCAGGCTGCCGCATGCACATGGCCAGTGTCCCCACCCTGGATGTCACCGGCCTCCGAGGACCGAAGACACCTGCCCCAGGCACTGCCGCTCCCCTAGGAGAATCCTTGAGCCGGGCCGCGGCCGGGGTTCACTGCATCTTCATCCCGTCTGAACGCGTCACATTCCAGACAGAACACCCTCGAATCCTCCCAGACGCACCTGCTCAGACTCCCAGGGCACTCGCTCGTTGGCAGCCTCGCGGTCACCCTCAGGGTCACAGGCAAACCCAGGCGGAGCCTCCTGCAAGGTCGCAGACCCTCCTGTTGTAGAACAAAGGCCTCGAGGGGCAGCTGTTTGGTGGCTCAGCGCCTCAGCCGCACGGAGCTCTGAGCTGAGGCCGCGGGTCCCGGGGCCGGGGCGGGGGCGGGGCGGCCTGCACAGCTCCTCCCGGACCCGGGTGCCCCGGCTGGAGAAGGGGCACAGGCCGGAGGGCCGAGGGGTGCTGGTCGGAGAGGAGCCCCCGACCCCGGGGCGAGCCCTCCGCTGGCCTGGGAGCACCTCCCGTGTGCAGAGCGTTTTGTGATTTCCACACCACGTGACCCAAGAACGTTTTCAATAAGAAAAAGGACACACGTGTCACACGGGCACACGTTCCTGTCCTGCCTGCAGCCTCCCCGCAGCGGCCTCACGCGGCACCGGTCACACACGGGGCACCGGCCTGGCTGCTCCAGCCCCAGAAGCAGGTGCCGAGGACAAGAGCCTGTCCCGGCTCAGGGGTCGGGGTGGGCCCGAGTCACGGGGCGTCCACGTGCCCGCCAGCCACACGCCGCATGGGCAGGGAGGAAGCACGCCTGGCCCCGCAGAGCCCCCGGCAGGCCAGGCCAGAACCTCCGCACCGGGGCTCTGTGCCCGGCGGCCAACGATCGGCCGGCAGCAAGCAGGTCCGTAAGCCGCCGGAGACGCAGACGGTGCGCGCGGCCGGGCAGAGGCGCGTGGAGGCTGATCCCCGCCCATGCTGCGGGTCCAGTGCAGGGAGCAAGGTCCCAGCCTCGGCCGGTGTGGCTCTTCCCCGGGTCCCGAGCACCTCAGCTCCCGGCAAACAGCATGGGGGCTCCTGGGGGCTGAGCGCGCCCTCTGAAGAGGATGGAGACGCAAAGCAGGGCCGCTCCTCCCGCTGCTCCTGCTCCTCCGCTCCTCCCCCTGCTCCCGAGCCACAGTCTCACCGAGAGAGAAGGGACAGCCACAGAGAAAGTGACCAGTTACAGGAGCAAGGCCGACTCCCAGAAGCCCCGTGGGGACAGAGACCTCACCGGGCAGGGCGGTTCACTTCTCATCATGTCTATACTTTATTCTCTTTCACTCAACAGAATAGAATTTTCGCGTTTCAAAGCAGGAATGGGATGGCCACGACCTCCTTCTGGCCCGGCACCAGACGGCAGGCCTCCGGAGAGCTCCGGCTCTCGGGCTGCCGCACCCTGGAGGCCCCGGGAGGGGTCGTTTGGCAAGGGCGCTCCAGGGACAGGGAGGGGGCCGCCGCGCACCTCGGGCCCCTGAGCGGCCGGCACCCTCCCCTCTGGCTCTCTTTGGTATCTTAGGCACAAGAGGCGCCCCCGGCCCGGCCCCGGCCCTCGCCTGCGCCCTGTCCTGGCCGGCTCCCTGGGGGCGGGCTGCTCAGCAAGGCCTGTCCTGGGCCGCGGGCCTGGCTCACTTCTTGTAGTGATTGGGGGCGTCGGCGAAGGCAAACTTGAGGCGGTAGGCCTCGGCCAGCAGCAGGCTGATGTCCTCATCGCCCCAGTGGGCCGTGGGCAGGTTCTGAAGGAAGAGCAGCAGCTCCTGGGGGGAGAGAGACAAGCCCGGGTCAGAGCAGGGGACCAGCGGCAGGGCGGGGCTCCCCTGGGTGGGGACGGGCCACCAGTGGGGGCGAGCAGAGGGGGCTCCCGGCTTCCTCGACCCGGTGAGTGGTGCCCCCACCCGCATCCCAAAAGGCCCCAGGCCCTGCGGCCGGGAGGAGCCCCTCACGTGGCCCCCCATCCTTTGAGGCGACACTGCTGCGGTGGAGGGCAGCGCCGCCCATGCACCAAAGCCGTGACCCCCCAAACAGGCCCCGCAAGCTCCACGGGCAGGTGTGCAGCCTCACCCCGAAGCCCTGCAGAGCCCCCCCGGGCGGACTTTGGGCAGAATCCGGTGTCTCCACTGACACTCCCTCAGCAGGGACACGAGGGGCACCGTGGAGAGGCGCATGCCCCCGCGCATCCCGGGCAGGGACACGCCAGGGAGCCCCCATCACAGTCCTCACTTGATGCTCCGTTTCCAGGAACGACCAGGCTGAAGACCCTCGGCTGCCCCCAGCCCACCCCACGGGACACGGCCACTGTCTCTGAGCCCACGGTCTGGAAACCAGAGTCGGGGGCCTGAGGAAAGCACTGGAAAGGAGAAACGCGGCTCCTCTGATGGACCCAGTCCCGGTCCAGGGCAACCGGCACCACCGAAGGGGAGTGGGTTTGGGGCACAGACCCAGCAGCCAGAGGGGTTTAGCAGGAGTGGAGAGGGCTGTGCGGCCGGGATGGCTTCCCGGGCGGGGGGGTCTCCGGGGAGGAGAAACGGGGGCCCAGGCCATCAGGTCAGGACAAGGCCCGTGCGGACGGCCTGCTGGCTCTGGTCCCTCCCACCTGCCCAGCCACCCAGCAGCCAGATCTGAGTGAGCCCAAAGGGCAGCTGGGTTCCAAGGGGCTGGTGCCACCCTCTGAAGGTCCCAGCAGGGGACAGGGGACAGGGAGGGCACCCGACGGGGCTACCCCCACTCTCTGCAAAGGGGAGACTCACACACAGGCCCCATCTGCTGAGCCACCCGTCCCTGCAAAGCTGGGACCAGGGGGTGGGAGGCATGAGGAGGGGGTGCCCAGGGGGCTGGCGCTACGTTCGCATCCTGGTCCAGTCCTAGGCTGACCCTCCTCTCGGAGCCCCACCCCTTCATCCGTGGGTTGGGGCTGGCGCGCTGTCGGGCTGGGCCAGCGCCATGAGCACCGGGGCCGTGGGCTCTGCAGCACGTCTGGGCCCAGACCTGCCGCTGCCCGCCCAGGCCTCAGACTCTTCGCCCACAGAGCGGGGTCTCAGGTCCCACCAGGGGCCGCCAGGGCTGGGCGCGGAGCCACGCGGCGCCTCGTGTCCAGCCTGCTGTGCGGAGCACCCCCAGCCCGCCCGCGAGCCTCCCCCGGGCCCCCCCTCCACCGGCGCCTCACCGCTGCTGCTTTACCCCTACCTCAACCCCATTTCCTTTTGCATTTTGGATACTTTCTGGGGGCCTTTAAATTGAATTTGCAGAGCAAATTTCAGTGGCAGAAATGTCCCTGGGGACAGATCAACATCAATCTGCTGTCTTTCACCATTAGGTGCAACTTACACGGACGCCAATCCAATTCTGAGCAGGTCGTAAATAAATACCTTTGGTTTTATTTTTAATCCACTTCGCTTCATATTATCATGACCTCGCTACCTGCAAGGTGAGAAGCAATACCCTCCCATTACAGTGACTCGCCAACCCGGCTGCGCACTCAATTTCAGAATCTAATTTAGTCCCCTGGGTCCCCTGGACGGAGGAGCCTAGAAAAGCCCGGTGCCTCGCTGCCTGCAATGCTAACGAAGGAAAAATCTATCCGGGTGACCTTTACGGGAGGCAAGGAACACAGCCACACGCATCCTTAAATACAGATTTCTTCTCCAAAAAGGCCTGTCTTATTGAGCAGCGGGTGGAGCCGCCTCCAATCAGGGAAGCGCCGCCCCCCCCCCCCCCCCCCCGTCACGGCCGTGAGCTGTTCTGCATTCCCCACATCCCACAGGTCAAGGGCCATGGCTCCTGAAGCTGTCAGGCCACACCTCGGGGGCCCGCTCTCCCTGGGCTGGGTCTGCCTGCGAAACAAGGGTGGATGGAGCAGGCTGCGTCAGGCCGTCAGGGGCCCAGTCCTGCCACCCCCAGACGGGATGGGCTCTGCCCCGTGAGCGGACGGTGTGCTCATGACGCGGCCGTCCTAAGAGATCAGATGAGGGGGGTCCCTGTAACCCCCTCTGCCTGTGCTCCGCAAGACCACACCTGTCACCACAGCCACAGCAAGAGAGCCCCCCCATACCACGCACCTGCCGCTGGCATTACCGCAGGCTCCGTGCCGCCCTGCAGTGAGGCCCCGCCCCGACGCCTGGAGGCCTGCACTCTGAGCCCCGCCCCCAGGTCAGAATCACCTGGGTGCTCCGGACCGCTAACACCCAGGCCCAACCACGGGGCAGCCAGCCCAGAATCCGGGGGGCAAGAGGAAACCTTGGACACGCTGGCCCGCCCCTCGGGATGACGGGCGGCTTGCACTGCCCCATGGACACTCCGACGCTCCGTCGTGACTGTGTGGGTGGCCGCCACGTTTCCCCATCACAGGCCGCCGCCTTGGAGGCCCTGGTGCGAGCCCCAGGGAGGCAGGTCGGGAGCCCGAGCCTGCGGTCCCAGCAGCTCATCACCAGGAGCGGCGGCACAGGACTCCTGTTCCGGGTGCGCCTGGCCCCGTCCCAGGAGGAGCCTGCTGATGTTAAGGCGCAAACAGGCTTTGGCTCCACATGCTTCTCACCCTGAGTTTTGTTTTTCCATCTGGTGAATGACACCCCCAGGACGGTCTGTGTGTCCCAGGAGGGAGGGCGTGGTGACACACCGGAACACTTGGGCTCTGGTAAAGTGGCAGGGCCCCTGCCACGCCCCCAGAGTTCTCTGTTTGGCTGGCCCCCTGCAGAGGCTCCTCGGAGTGCGGGCTGCAGGGCAGGGGGGCGGGGGGACAGCAAGCCAGGGCTCAGCCGTTGGAGGACCTGGGTCCAAGCTCCGCTCCCCTGCCACCATGACCCCGCGGCTCTTTGCCCCAGGGCGATCTGGCTCCCCTGTGACATCTGCAGGTCCGCGCACCCCTGCACCAGTGTCAGAAAAGAGTGCTGGGCGGCCCAGGAGTCTGCCTCCACCAGCTCAGACCCCGGCCCTCCCTCGGTTGGTCATGTGACCCTGGGCAAGCCTCCCAACTGTACCTCAATCCTCGTGTGTACGTGGGGACAAGGACGTCCCTCCCTCCCTGAGTCGAGGACACATGCCAAGTGCCCGTGCAGGATCCGTAGGTACAAAGCACAAGCTAAGGGTCCCCCGCGGCTGCGAGGACCCGGTCACCACTACGGAGTCGGCACCAGGATTCAGTCCCTGTCAGCACTCAATCGTTACTCCCGTGATCACCGTTCGTGGTCGAAGGAAACCGAAGTGGCGGGGGCAGCACTTCTGATAAGGAATCGATCGTCCACGGGAACAGTTAGCAGATGAGTTTAACAAGAAACGCAATTCTCACTGGATGCCCGCCCCGAGGGGCAGCGCGGGCGTGCGCAGGTGCAGGGGACCGAGTCCAGGGGAGGAGCTGCGTCCCAGGTGCCGACCCGCAGCTGTGGACCGGGGGGCCCCTGAGCCTGTGTGGCCCCGAGGCTGGTCATTCTCAGAGTGGCCGGCCAGCTGAAGGGGACACTGCTTTTCAGCCTCTCTGGCCCAGATTTTCAGGTTCTAACATCAGATACAAAATGAGCTCTACTGACCTTAAAATAGTCCCAAAGGACAGACTGAGCATGCGCTGCTCTGCGCATCAAGGAAAGGCTGAGCCATCACCTGCCTCTGTGCTGGGGTCACGCCTGCATGGTTGGGGTCACACCTGCATGGTGCTCTCTGCCGGCCGCCCAGCCTCCCCGGAGCCATGTGACGGCCCCACAGCCTCCCTGTGCAGTGACAGACGCTGGGCCGCTCAGGGGGACGCTGTCTGCCTGCGTGGGCCACGGGGCTCCGGGCTCCAGGCCCCAAGAGCACACCTCTCTGCCCGTGAAGGTGTGTGGCCCTACCTGGGCGCCAGGGAGTCGGGTGGAAGTGGGGTGGCCAGCGCCCAGCGGTGTAAGCAGATGCCTCCCGCTGGAGCGGCAAGTCAGGAGCCACCAGGAGGGACGGGGAAGGACAGATGCCAGGAGGACAGACGCGCCTGCCCTACGCAGCGGAAGCCAGCGGCTCTGCCCTCAGGGGCCCAGCCTGCAGGTGCACCGGGGCCGGCACTTGCCGAGGTGGGACCGGGAGACAGACACGTAAATGAATGCAAAATACAGGACGTTTGGACCTGCGCAGTCATAGCTGGCCTCCCCCTCTGCCGGCTGCCGCTGGGCCCGTCGGTGTGCATCACGGAGAGCGCCCCCCAGACTTCCAGAAGGGCCTCCCGTCAACCCGGCTGCCACAGAGCCCCGTGGGTGCACATCACGGAGAGCACGTTCCGGGCTTCCAGGAAGAAGTCTGCACAAAATCTGTGAAGTGCTTCCTAACGGCTCTTATACTGATCACAGGTTGAAAGACAGTGTTTGGGATTTCTGGGTTAAATAAAATACTAGTAATTTCACCTGCTTTTCTCCACTTCTGTGAGGCAAGATTTCCCACATGGCAGGGACGGCACTGCCCTACGGAACACGGAGAACACCGATGCCCAGCTGTGCCCGCCCCCCCCCCCCGCACCCCCGGGGCGGCCTGGCCTCAGACGGCGGGGACCAGAGCCTCCCTCCGTGGGATCCTCTGGCAGACAGAACACACCGGAAGGCGCCCCCAGACAGCAGGAAGGGCGGGACATGTCCGCGCCTGCTTCTCCGTGCGGCACGGAGCACACCGAGGTCGGCCTAAAAGCTGTTTGAGTCAGGGGTTTACAAATTGCCAGCTCACAGCGATGAATAAATTAATCTTGACGGGGCTAAAAGGGCCCGTTTGCAGACTCTTATTATTTCTCCCCTTAACTGAAAGGGAAGAAACAGGAGTCCCTCGCTGACTCACGAGTCAGGTAGCAGGGCTAATTGGTTTAATTCACTTTTCCACCCACATTCTGACGTTGGATTTGCGCGGCTTGGCTAGAAAACCCAAAGGCTCGTCCGAAAGGCAGGCCCTGGTGCCGCCTGGGGGCCTGGGGGCGCAGGGCAGCGGCAGGGGGCTGCGGGTGGGCGGGCCTCGGGACCTCCCTGGGGCCCGTCTTCTGGGGAGGAGACCGAGGCACAGGCAGGCCGGATGCCCGGAGCCAGGACTTGAGTGGCAAGGGAGGCCGGAGCCCAGGCGGCCAGTGGCCCTGGGGACTGAGACCCTCGTCCAGGAGATGGGCACCGTGACAGCCGCCCCCTCCAGGCTTGAGGGCCAGGGGCTCAGCTGAGCTGGCTGCAGGACAGGTGCTGCGGGAAGGTGCCGGCCCCGTCGCTGTCATCCTGTCCTCACCGTGGTCCCGGCCGCTGCCTACACCCTCAGAGGAGACGGGAGCAGCCCTTCCCAGGGCCGTGCTGAGGACGGCGGAGTCTGCGCACGCGTGTGGCGTGATCCTGGCAGGCGGGAGCCCGTTGGCATGCCGCCACCGCCGCCACTGTCACTGCGGCCACCACGTCACCGCCGCCCCGCCGTCCTACTCACAGCTGAGGCGGAACAGCACCTGTGCCCTCCGGGCATCATGTGCCCCTGCTACGAGCAGGGGGCTGGTGGTGCCGCGCCCGCCTCCCGTCCTCTCCACCCCCGGGCAGCTCCTCAGACCACGCGGTGCCGGGGTCGGGGGTCATGGTCCCCGAAGCCATGGCCCCTGACAGCCGGCAGAGGGACAGGCCGTCTGTATCCCTGCCTGTGCGGGAGCTGCTGGGGTCTGATCCATAGTCAACATAAAATCTCTGTTCCTGGTAAGTACACGTGTAAAATAGCAGAGAAAAAGGAGCCCAGACTGGATTCTACCAGCAGGGTTTGAGGCGCCTGCGCAGTGCTGGCGGTGCAGCGAGAGTGCGGACGGGCTCAGGGTGCTCCTGGCCGGGCCTCGCTGGGCACCCCCAGGGGCGGGTGGGGGTGGGCACACGGGGAGAGCATGGGAGCCGGGCACGTTCGGTGCGGCTCCTCTCTGGCCGTGGTGCCCCGTGTCTCCACCTGGTGGCCCACCTGGCCCAGGAACAGGTCCTGTGGGGACAGCGCCGGCCATGCTCCGAGTGTCCCCACGGGTCTATGGGTCTGCGGATGGCCGTCCCCCTGCCCTGGCCGCCCAGGCTGCCGTGTGCATCGCGGCTGCTCAGCCTCAAAGCCGCCCTCTGTCGACTGCTCACTTCGTGCCGCACCGCACGGCGGCCGTGACCACCAATCCCGAGGCCCCTGCCCCCCGGTCCTTCTTGTCTGGGCACCGGCGTGGCCGCAGGAGGGGCCCTCCCTCTGTCTTGGCCCCAACCTCTCTATCCCATGTGGGGCCCTTTCTGCAAAGAGAGGAACGAACACAGGACACGACCTGACAGGCGGTGGACACGTAAGTCACCACTCAGGAGGGCCAGTCCTCTGGCCAGGCTCCCGCCCACGCGGACGCTCACCCGGCGTCTGAGCCGCCAAGTCCTCCCCTGTGTCCCCATCAGACACGGACCCAGCCCGAATGGGGCCTCCCTGCCCCGGTGCTCCGCTGTGAGGTCCTCACGGTCACGGCCTCACCTCACCTCCAGGACGGGGGAGTGGCCGGGCGGCACGGCTTGTCTGACGCAGCCCCCGCCCGGCTGCCCCTGAGGATTTCCACCCCCACCCCCAGACCTACAGCAGCTGATTTCTTTGACAATCCAGTTATTAGTTTGAAAATCTTGTCAAGATCTGGACCAAACCAGGGATAAAAATAGAAGGCTGGTGACAGCCGGCTGGGACGGACGGACGGCCAGCTGCCAGGCTCGCCCGCCCGCTGGTGACAGCCGTCCACGAGGCGCAGAATCGAAGGTGACGCTGTCGCAGAGGGATCTGAGGCCCCGATGTCCTTGTAATTAATCTGATATTTCTTTTCCGAAAAAGGAATTCTAAACAGAAAAACAGCTTTGGGTCCTGAATACACGAGGTGGCCTGAGTGCCCGGTCCCGGCAGCCTTCCCGCGTCTCACGTCTGCGCGGGCCGAGGGGCGTCCCGTCCACACGCGGGGAGCACCCATGTCCCCGCGCAGCTGTCAGCGTCGGCCCCTCCCCGGGCGCCTCTGCTCTGCAGGACGTGGGCGCAGACGGCCAGTCACAGATGCGGCGCAGCGAGATGGCATGGCCACGGTGTCCACGAGGAAGGCCCGCAAGGGAAGGACGCGCACGTCCGGGAGGGAGCCCTGCCCACCCCCTCCAGTGCCCCCTGGTGCCAGACCCCTTTCCCTCCCCACTTCCTGAAGCCCCTCCCACTGCCTGGCCACCCTTCCGGTGACCCTCCTGAGTGCCAGGGGATGCCCTCCAGGGCCAAGGTCACCCCCCACCCCATCTCTGCCTCCACCGTGACCGCGCCCTGAACTCCGGCCTCCACATGGAGTCTGAAAGCCTCTCAAACTGGGCATGGCTCCCCCCTGCACTGGCCCTGCCCTCCTACTCCCTTGCGCTGGCCCTGCCCTCCCCTCCCCCTGCACTCAACCGGGACCAACACGAAGGCGCCCAGACTACCCTCCTCGGCCCCAGGTTGCGGCTGAGACACGGCGGCTTCCTCCCCACCAGGGAGAAGGGCCTGCAGGGGGGGCCGGGCACCAGCACCTTCCACAGCAGAACTGTCCACGGCTCCGTCTAAACAGGAGGGGACACTGACCTCCTGAGCCGATCTCACAGACTCACTGGCAACATGGCATTTCCCTTACGCTGGATACCAACCTTCCCGCTGCCTGGGGGGCCAGGGGGGACGGACGCACAGTGTGGCTCAGCTCCGCCAAGGCCAGGGTTGGCGCTGGCGCGTCCCGGGGCTGCTGGCCTGTCTTGGGCCGGGGAGCCGTGGGGACTGAGCCCAGAGCCACAGGGGTGGAGGGCAGCACACGTCCCGGAGGTGCCTCGAGCCCCGAGGTGGCAGGCCCACGTCTGAGGGAAATCGGGTGGGTCTGGCAGGTCCGCCCTTGGGGTTCACACACCACATGACCCTGGGACCCATTTCCCGTGGCATGAAGTTGGGGAGAACGAGGTGCCCAGCCTCACCGGGCACGGCAAGGTCTAGCACAAGAGGATGAAGGGAACGTGGGGGCCGCGTGCTCCCTGGCATGTGCCGCGCGGCCACCGCTCTCTGCCGGTGGGGCTCCTGGGTCCTGGTCCCGTGTGGATGCAGGGACTGTGCAGAGGCCTCACAGCACCCCGAGCTGGTTGAGGGGTGACTCAGCGACCCGGCGGGGAAGGCGCCAAGGAGGCCGTGAGGCTGGTGGAGGCTGGGGCCCTGGCGGTCACGCACATGTGCCCGTGGTCGGCACGGGGTGGCCCCGGTGGGCAGGCCAAGAAGCGAAGGGCCAGGCAAGGAGGCGCCAACAGCGCAGGGGCAGACGGCCGGGGCGCAGGCAGGACCCCCCACCCCCACTGAGCTGGACAGAGGAGGCTCCAGGGCCCCGGGGGCACGCCAGTCCGGCCTGCTCGCGGACCAGGGGTCAGCGTGCAGGGTGAATTCTGGGTCACGCTGATCCACTAAAAACAATACTTTCAGAGCGCTTTCGGGTTCTCAGTAAAACTGAGCAGAAAGTACAGAGACTTCCCACGTGCCCCCTCCCCCATCAGCCTCCCCCATCCTCACATCTCCCCCCAGATGCTGCATCTCTTGTAGCTGATGTGCCAACACCCACACATCACAGTCCCCCAGGGCCCCTGGGGGTGGGACAAATGCACAGTGACACACGTCCACCACTGCCATGTCACACACAGAAGTCGCACTGCCCTGAGCACCCTCTGTGCCCCCCGTTCGCCCTTCCCTCCCCCAGACCCCGGTCCACCACTGGCTCATCTGCTGTCTCCATGTCGTGCCTTTTCCAGAAAGTGACGGAGCTGGAGTCTGCGTGCGGCTTTTTCGTCGGCTTCTTCCACTCACTGATGTGCGTTTAAGGCTCCTCCCCGTGTGTCCGTGGCCCGCGGCTCCCAAGGCTCCTCCCCGTGTGTCCGTGGCCCGTGGCTCCCAAGGCTCCTCCCCGTGTGTCCGTGGCCCGCGGCTCCCAAGGCTCCTCCCGGTGTGTCCGTGGCCCGCAGCTCCTGCACGTCAGCCCCAGGAGCGCCCCCATTGTCTGGGGGGACCCCCGCTTGCCCGCTCTCCTGCGGAAGGACACCTTGGCTGGTTCCAAGGTTTGGTGACTATTACGCAGGAACGTTCACCCGCAGGGTTCTGCGTGGACACAAGTTTTCCAGTCCTCTGGGTAAACACCACGGACGGCAGCCGCGGGGCTGTATGTGAGGAGCGGGCTGGCCTCTGCAAGGAGTGTGGTCACACGGTCCTCCGCGGCGGCCGTGGCCATGGCCCTCCCAGCACTCGTGTCCTCGGGGAGGGGGAGGCAGACCCCGCCATCCCGACGGCCGTGCTTCTCGCTGCTCGGGTCTGCGCGCTCCTGACGGCGGAGATGCGGGTCCCCGTCTGCGTCTGCTCTGCTGAGGTGTCGGCGCAGAGCTTTCGCCCAGTTTTTAACGGGGTTGTTTTCTTCTTGGGCGTTAAGGGCTCAGCGCACACTCAGGACAGCGGCCTTCATGAGATCGACGTGGCAAGGACGCCCCCGGCCTGCGGCCTGTCTTCTTGTTTCTCGACCGCGTCTTTCCTGGAGCGGCGGTTTCTCATCGCAGTGCTGTCCGGCTCATCAGTTATCTCCCCCACGACCGTGCCCGCGGCGCTGTGCCCAAGACGTCATCACCAAACCCAAGGTCGTCCAGCTTTCCTCCCCCGTGATCTTCTGCAAGTTCTATATAAAGTTTCACATTTTACATGTACGCCTATGACCTAATTCTCAGTTTCTGTGAGGACCGTGGGGTCCGTGTCTGCGTCTCCTCGCACGTGATGTCGGTCGCTCAGCGCCGTCTCCCGAGGAGCCTGTCTTTGCTCCTCGGTGGAGGAGCGGTCGGTGGCCGTGTCCACGGGGCTCCGGAGCCTGTTCCGCTGACCCGTCTGCTCTGCCCTCGGCACCGCCATGCCGCCCGGTGGGGGTCCTGACGCCCAGAGGGCCACGTCCGTCCCCCGACTGCCTTCCTCTCAGTGCTGTGGGGGCCGCTCTGGGTCCTGGGTCTCCATACGAACTCTGGAATTGGTCTGCCGACATCCAAGTAGCCTGGACGGACTGAGGAGGCTGATGGACTTGGGATTATGCAGAGGTGAGCTCACAGCGCCCCGGGGCGCCTCCTGACCGCTGACCGCTGCCTACCTCGAGGACACCCTCACCTGAGTAGTGGGGACCAGCGGGGAGGGTCTGGAGGGGCCTGCTCTGGACCGGGCGGGGCCAACAATGCCCCCAGGGTGGACACTGCTCTTGGGGTGTTTACAGGGTGCCTGCCCTGGGCCCCCCACCGTTTTCTCACTTAACCTAACAAGCTCAGAGAGACGTTATCATAACCCGCCCACGTGGCAGAGCAGCCCCGCCCCTGCAGGAGGTGTCGGAACCGGGAGGCCTGGGCACCTGGGCTGGGTGCTCTATGCGTGCGGCACAACCCCTCCTTACAAGGGATTTGCAGCGTGGCCAAGTTACGGATAAACACTCGGGCCTTTTCCTAAAACTCTAAAAACTCAAGTCTTACTCTTAGCACTTTCTGTGCGCCCACAGGAAGGCTTTGGGGAGACCCCTCCTGCCCCCCTCCAGGCTCAACAGCAAGAGACCTCTGGCTCTTGTCCTAGAACGCCATCGGACAGATGAGCTCAGAGTGCCTGCGGGCAGGCGTGGGTGCGCACTGCCCGCGAAGGTGGATGGACACCGGGCGGCGCGTCCCTGTGTTGGCCACGCCCGGTCTCTGCCTCTGGGAACGGAGCTTATGGAGTTTCCTAACGTCCCTGAAGGTGCTTTGTGGTCTCCTGCATCCAGCAACTGTACCCAAAAGCTGCAACCCGATTGCAGGACTGAGCTGGGGGCAAGGGGTCCCCGCCCTTTTCCACAGCTCCATCCCACGGGCCGGGCACAGGAATGACACAGGTCCTCAGTGACAGACGGGACACGGCCCAGCTGTGGTCAGGGGGGGCAGGGGCGGCTCCTGGTCATGACCACCTGCCCGGTGCCCCTCCCTGGGGAGACAGCCAGGGCTTCCAGGAAAAGAGGTCCTTCTGGAAGCCAAGGCTTGGGTCAGCGCACTCTCCTCCCCCAGCACCTCCTTCTGGGGGCTGCATGGTTCCCTACAACACCTCCAACAGGCAGCCACCCTCAGGATCTACGCAGGATTCAAACATGCGCCTTATCAGTTGAGACCCTTGAGGGCAAAGGCCCAGACAGGCTGGGTCCCAAAGGGCTCAAACTTCACAAGTGCCAACGGAGAGCAGCAGGGTGTGTCCAACTTAATGTTGAGCTGTGGATGGATGGGTGGATAGGGAGGGGATGGATAGTGGATGGAGGGAGGAGTGGATGGACGGAGGAGTGGATGGATGGGTGAATGGATAGAGGGATGGAGGGATGGATGGATGGATGGGTGGATAGTGAGTGGAGAGATGGACGAATAGATGGATGGAGGGATGGATGGGCAGATGGGCAGGTGGATGTATAAATGAGTGGCTGGGTAGCTGGGTGGGTGGATAAGTGGGTGAACAGAAAGGAAGATGGGTGGGTGGCGGGTGGGTGGCGGGTCGGTGGACACACGGAGACACGCATACGCCTTCTGGGACGGGCCTGAAAGCTCCGTGGCTCCACCCCTGCCGATATCTGGAGGCGAGCCCCTTCCAGGAGCAGCCTACCTCAGCACGAGGCCCGCGGGGCCACAGACCCGGGGTACACGCCCAGCACCTAGCAGAGGGCCTAGCACACAGGAGGCTTCTGTTACGTTCAGTTAGCACCGTTACTGATAAAACTGATGCATAAAAATGAACGCATTACATGCCAGTAACCATCGTGTGGACAGGACACAGCCCCATTCACAGGTCGGTACCCAGCTGAGTCCTAAGTGTGGTCTTTAATCTCAGGCATTAGCCAAGTCACCTCCTTCCTCCCTTCCTCCTCTGGAAAACGCACAAAAGACCCAACTTTTCCAAGAATCCACTAAACACGGGCAACAAAGGAAAAGTCGTGCCCCTTGAAACAGGCATTGGATAAAACCGCCTCGGTCTCCATTTCTTTTCTGCGGAATCCCGAGGCCCGCTTCTGGCTGGGGAGGCCGGAGGGGCTGCCCGAGGCACTGGTCCAGGGCGGGGGGCCCAGGCGTGGAGCAGGACGGCCCTGGGGTCAGAGTCTGCTGGGTGACGATGACCCTGGCCAGGTCAACCTCCTCGGACTCCAGATCTGGGATGAGACCCCTCTGCTAGGGCTGTCTCAAGGATTAAGTGTGTGCATGCAAAGGGCACGGTGAGCTCCGCCAAAGCCGCCCAACGCAGGGACAGCCCCCAGGAGAGGTCC
>PISW01013610.1:0-25403 GCA_004023785.1 Mungos mungo
GGGGGAGGAGGGAGACGGGAGGAGGCAGTGTTTAGCAGGCCAGGGTGGCCCCCGGACGCCAGCAGACATCAGCCTCCTCTCGGTACGGGGGCAGAACGTGAGGCCCCTCACAGGCCCACGGCAGGGCCCCCCAGAGAGGTGGGGAGGAAGCCGGGCCCCAGGGCTGGAGGAAACCCTCCCCCTCCCCTCACTGCAGGGCAGGGTGTCATGGGCCCACCGATGGGCCATGGGACGCGTCCACCTCCCCTCGTGGGACACGGGGTGGGCGATCAGCGGCCCCACAGCGGCTCCCGTTCGGGGGCTCCTCCCCTCAGTGAGAGGCAGACCCTGGTCTGCAGAATGAGGCCAACGGCGCGTCAGCACCCGGCGTGGTGTGGATGCCAGACATGTTTGACCGAGGGGCTGTGGCCCTCGGGAGGCCGCGTGCGCGGCGAGCAGGCTCTGGGACTGAGAGTAGGGACAAGGCTGGCGAGGCCAGCCTTTTGGGGGGGGCAGCTGCCTGCACAGAGCCCCACGGCCCCTCCGTGTCATCCCTAACCCCTCTGGGGGACTCCGGACGCAGCCAGCCTGGGTACACTTTGCCCTGTTGTGCTCAAGGCCAGTGGGGAGAGGCCCCTGCCCTTCCCTCTCGGGGAGACCCACAGAGCATGTCCCGAAGCATGCAAGCCTGGAGGTGACCGGAGGCTGTGGGGACTGCAGGAAGGGTGCCCAGCCGGGAAGCACCTTGGAGAGCTGCCTGGAGGCAGCGGCCTGGAAGTTAGGCTTGGTGGCCGGGCTAGATCTCAACAGTCGGTTGAGACAGAGCATTTCTGGCCTCCACGACCTTCCCTCTCGGGGGCTACTGCCCAGGCCCCAGCCCCTCGCCTCATCCCCGGACCCCACTGTGCCCCCGCCCCCGCCCCGTGCCCTCCCGCTGGGGGCCGACAACGCCCAGCTCCGAGCCTCCTGCACTCCAAGGGCTTAGCTCGTCTGTTTTTATTATGGTGGAAAAGCTTCTAGAAGCTTCAAACCGTCCCATGTGGTTTCACTTACTTGTTGGCACTGAAGACAATGTGTGTTTACAGATTCCAGACGAAACCCACCCCGGAGCGAGGACCCTACCTACGGAGCACGGCCACTGTCTTGGAGAGCCGGCAGTGGGGGTCCAGGCCGCTCTAGAAGCCAACACAAACACGGCCGTGAGAGGGTGCGGAGCCGCAGTAGGGGGGTGGTCAGCCTCCGGCCCGGCACCCCCGCCCGGCCCGGCCCTGCCTGGAGGAGGCCGAGTGGGTGGCCAGGGCCAGGCCGCAGCGGCTTCACCCGTGCCCTGGGCTGTTCCTCCTGGAGGGTCCGGGCTGGCCCTGAGCCGCCCCCTCCAGACCCTCTGTCCTTCCAGAAGCACAAAGACACTGGCTCCTGGCACACTGCCCGAGCCACGCCTCTCTGGGCTTTTAGAAGTTGGACAATCCCCGCGGGGGCCCTGGGCTTGGTGCCCAGAGGGCGGGCCCTGCCCGCCCCCCATATGTGTTCCTCAGTGGTGGTGGAAAGCCCCACAGGGTCTCTGCTGGGGGTGGGGTATCACTGGGGTGACCTCGCCTTCCACCACCGCCCCCGGTCCTCCTGCCGAGGGCAGGCCACGCCATCCCGCCACCAGGATCCAGGAGCTACAAGGAGCCAGTGGGGGCAACGCCCCAGGCCAGGGCTCTGCTCGACCTCCGCGGCCCCTCCATTCTCCGGACAGACCCCCGTGCCTCCCACAAGCTGCCAGCCAGCCTCTGTCCCTGGCTCCGTATGTGCCTGCCGCAGGGAGCCCTCGCCCGGGTGCTGTCCTGCAGCCCCTCACCCCCGTGGAGCCGGGACCACCCCTGCCGTGATGGAATCGGTCCCCGGGCTCATCTGGGTGCGGGGAGGCCTGCCGTTTCTCCCCACGGAGCTGTTTCTGCCCCCAAGTCGGTGTCAGGCCCTGGCGGGGAGAGGGGCCGCCGTCAGCCCTGCATCGGGGGAGCCGGGACAGGGCGTGCCGGCCAGCGCGGCCGCACCAGGACGCCCTCCTGCACCAGCCACCGTCCTGCCCGGGACGCCGACTCCCATCACAGGCCTGCCCCTCACTCTGCGGGGCCCACCCTGCCAATGGCCCATCTGCCTCAACGGCGCGTCAGTGACCATCAGGGCCCCTTGCCCCTCGACTCAGCATGGTGCCGAGCTGCCCACGCAGCCCAGGGGACGGTGCCACTGCTCTTGCATGGCTGCAGAGAAGCAGAAGGGCCGACGATGACCTGCGCAGGTGACCAGCCGGTGAGCACGGACACAGGCCCTCACGTGCCTCGTCTGGTGCCAGAGTCCCCACGGATTCGCCTTCGGCTGCGTCATGAGTCGCCACGACCTTAGTGTTAACGTAACAACCGCTGACCGTCGGGTCTAGGCGCGGCCTCGCGGGCCCTGAGACACAGGGCGCCACGGGCCACAGGCCGTGGTCCAGGGGTCCGCGGGGAGGCGCCATCACCCGGAGGCCGGCTTCCGGTGGCCGGCAGCGCTCAGTTCCTGTGTCTGCGGGACGGAGGGCCCCGGACGTGTCCTGGAGGCCGCCGTGGCTCCCCGCCCCGCGCCATTTCCAGCGCGGCCGCTTCCTCCCCGTCTCTGGCTCCGGTGTGCTGAGAGCAGCCAAGGTCACGTTCAACAGCTCTGCACGGTGTCTGGCGAGCCTCAGGTGCTGACCACCCAAGGGGAAGGGGTTGTCGGGGTCTCAGGGGCGGGGTCACGGACCATCTGAGGGTCTGTCTCAGGTGGCCTGACCGGGAGCCTCCTCTGGGGCACAGACCCCCCCACTGCCTCCCGGACTGTTTATGCTCATGACACCTCCTCTGAGCTCAGTAGTTGGGTCTGCAAGGGGCCCTCTCGCCCTGAGCGCCCGCCCCAGGGTGCCCTCCCTCTGCCTCGCTGGTCCAAGGGCATGGAGCCCCTCCCCCTGCTCCCCCAATCGTCGGAGGACCCCCCCACCTGTGGGCCTTCTCAGGACACCCCCAGCCCTGCCCCTCCTGGGCCCCCTGACCTCCGAGAGGGGGCTGCGGCCGCTTGTCCGCACTGAAAGCGCGTACTGTCTCCCATCGGGTCTGTGGCTGCGGCGCGCAGGCCCGGCCCGGAGGAGAAGAGGCTCTGGTCTCCGCTCGGCCCCTCACCGGCTGCCGGCCTCCCCTCCCCGGGCCTCCCGCGCGGCTGCGGACCGGCGGCTGGGGCAGGTTTTCCCTGGAGGCCGTCCAGACCCGGCCTGCAGTGACCGTGGGAAGGTTCTCGAACAGCACCGCCAGGACCCAAAACGGCTGACCTTGGGGTGGGGGTGGGGAGGGGTCCTCCCTGGGTGGGGAAGGGGACCCGAATCAGTCGGTTCCCAGCCCGGGCTCCCAGCAGAGCAGCCTTTGGGGACCTGCCCCCCCCGCCCCCCCACAGCTGTGGGTGCTATGGGGCCCGCCCTCAGTCAGCTGCCTCCCCGCCCACCTCGCACGGGGCTGGCCAATCGGACGCTGCCGCTCCCTGCCCCTCCCCCTCTCCACGAAGGACCAAAGTGGGAGTCAGCCCAATTTGGGGGCGGAAGGCTGATGGGGATGCTGGGCAGTCTGCTCTCTGCCGCCTGAATCTGCGGAGACGGGGCGCACAAGGGGCCTTTCCGGGAAGGCCGGGGGCGGGGGGAGAAGGTTGGGGTGCGGGGCCCCAGGCGTGCGGGGAACCGGGGAGAGCGCCCACGTAGGCGAGGCCGCCAGGCCGCCCGCTCCGGTGGGGACGGGGATGGGCCTCGACTCGGGGGCTCTCGGGCGTGGGCGGGTCGCAGGGCCGGGACCGCAGCAGCTGTCCGGTCAGAGGGAGGTGGGCCCTCGGGGGACCAGACCCGCAGCCGCAGCCCGGTGCAGCTCGGCTCCCAGGGGCGGAGGACTCGGGCGGAGGGCAGCGCTGGGAAGGGCCAGGACGTGACCCCGGCCACGGAGAGGGTCAGCCAGCAGGCGACCGTGACTCACGCGCAGCTGTCCCTGGGGTCACGCAGAGATCTGAGTCCAGGCGGGGGCGGTCACGCTGCCTCAGAGACTTTGGCTTTCGCAGCCCCTTTCGGAGTGGCCTCGGAGGTCTCCTCGCCGTCCTCGCCTCACGAAGAAGGAAACTGAGGCCGCCGCAGGGCCCAGCTTGTCCTGGCCGCGCCATTCCTGCACCAACGCCCCTCCGCCTCCCTCCCCAGTGCTTCTGGGGGCAGGGCGGGGTGGGTGGCCTGCTGCGCTCCAGCCTGACTCACACCCGTGACCGTGACCGGGCTGAGAGGGACGCCCCTTGGCGAGAGGCCCTGTGGCTCCGTGCCACCCGCAGCTGGGCGCAGGCCCACCGGGTAGAGGTGGGTGGGGCGGGCAGCCAGGGCTCCCTCCCGGTCACATACCAGCAGAAGCCTCACCGTTGAGCGTCCGGAGACGACGCTGGGCAGAGGCGGAGGCTCTGACCTCACTCCTTTGCCCCCCCCCCAGCCCCCTGGAGAGCGCCCCCCAGGGTGGGGGTCCAGGAGCTCTCGGGGAGCTGTCTGCCGACTGCACAGACTGCCGGGTCCACCCCCGAAAGGGGCCTGCGCGGCACACAGCCCTCCGGCAGCCCGGCAGAGTTAGGTGCTGTCCACGCCATCAATCATAATTATTTAATTAAGAAGATAAGAAACAGCTCATCAAAGGTTTAATTATAATTAGCAGCTAACGACCCTTGGGTGAGTCAGTGACCCAGCGGGAATGCCCGGGACATGAGGACTCCAAGACTGGGGGATGTGGGGCTGCCCAGACGGGGGCGGGAAGCAGAGGGGCGTGCCCCCCAGTCTGGCCCCCGGCACCCGGCATAGGGCACCACCCAGCGCTGAATGTCCACACCGAGGCCGGCCTCGGCACTCCAGGCCCAGGCGGAGTGCGGGTCTGCGTCTGGGGCTCTGTGACCTGCTTCAGGTTGGAGGGACCCCCGCAAACAGGGCCAGGGTCCCCCCACAGCCCCAGCTGCAGGACGGGGTGGGGTAGCGGCTGGAAGAGCGCAGCCCCATCAACCCCAAGGCTGGGGTCTGACCCCACCTCTGTCATCAATGATGCCGGAAGTTTTTATTACTGGAAATGCCCGTCTGGAGCACTCGAAGCCCTAGGCATGGCCGTCTCCATGGCAGCCGTGAGCCCTGGAGACTCGGGAGCTGAAGAGTCACACGGCCTCTATTCATGTCCTGGGGCTGCTGTGACAAATGACCACCAACTCAGATGAAACAACAGATCTGGAGGCCAGAAGTCAGAGCCAGGCTGCCGGCAGGGGTCCAGGGGAGGACACGTCCGCCTGCTTCTGGCTTCTGGTGGCCCCTGGCCCCTTGGCTGGTGACAGCCTCCCTCTGGCCTCTGCCTCCATGGGTCTGTCTCCGATCTCCTTCTGCTTCTCTTATAAGGACACCAGTCACTGGATTTGGAGCCCACCCACCCCAGGATGATCACGCCTGAGACCCTCAGTGACTTCTACAAATAATGAAGCCCCCGCACAGGCAGCAGGGGTGACGGGGACGTGCCACCTTGTGGGGGACACTCTCGAGCCCACCATGCAGCCCTCAGCTGTGTGACTCGGTGCAGGTCGCTGCTCTCGGGGCCTCTCCTTACTCATCTGCGCGCCTTCCCTGGGGCGATGCTGCGCGGACCAAATGAGTCGCCCCCTGACCTGGCGTGGTGGTGCTGCTCCCTCACAGCAGGCAGCCCCCAGTTCGCGGGGGCCTGGGGCCCGGAGGCGGAGTTGGCACAGAGATAAGACCGGCTGGATGGGGACAGATGTCACCAGGTGCTTGTCTCCAGGGACGGCCCTAGGCAGAGGTGAGCGTCCATCACCGGGCAAGGCACAGGCCCCCCCTCACCGCTCGCTGGAGGGAGGCAGGACAAGGTCACTTCCAAGGGTCCTTCCCGATCTCCAAGCAAAATGTCCTTCCTCTCCTGCACGGCATCCCCGCTGAAGGAGATCACAAAGCGAATTAGCCGAAGACTTACCAGGAATCGGTTTTAATTTAAAGCCCTTGGCGTGCGGTGGGACGAGGCCCGTCTCTGATCTCCCCGGGGTCGTCTCTGCGCTAGTTCTCTGCCCCCCGCAGTCTGCTCCCCGCGAGGTCAGCCTTTCTTAGCGTCTCGTGGTGATGACTGAGCGTGACCTCCAAGCGGCGGAGAAGATCTACCCTCTCCTCTCGCTCCAACCTCTCACACACGGGGTCTCCGGAACTCGGCCATACAGCCAGAGATCTCCACTGCAAACTCTAAAGCAGCAGGCACGTGGACAACTGTCCCCCACCTAGGTGGTGTGACGTGGAATGTGTCCCCACCGTGGGCACTTCCTTGGGAGCCTTCATCCCTGTTTCGGGACAAGGGGACACTTTCCGACGCACTGGATAGGCGATTCTTGGGCCAGAATCTCGGCTGTTAACTAGCCTCATGACCTTGAAAAGGTTCAAGTTTGACTGTGAGGAGGCATTGGAATCCAAGGGGCTTGTGGGAGCACCCGGAAGTGAGCATCCTTCAGTCCTTGAGAGAGAGTCCGGGGTCCCCTTCCCCAGCCCCGCCCCTCAGGCCTGCCCCCCAGCTGTCTCCACCCAGCCTCCGCCAGTCCCCAAGGGCCACGCTCCTTAAAGGAACCACCTGGGTCTGCCGCCTCTCCTGCCCTCCTACCTGCTGGCCGCTGGCTGTGGGCACTCGAGACAGGCGGCCGGGCCCCGCTGTCCCCTCCGGGCGACATGCTTGTTGTCTACCCATTTATAACAAGCACTTTCTTTTCCCTGCTCCCAGAGAAAACCTGGAATTTGGAAGTCTGGTTTTTAGGGAGGATTATAAGGTGTGTATTCTGTTTGATGCAAGTTTCCACTGGTCCTCTCCCGCATGGAGCTTAGAACCTTAAACCCTGGGCCGGAAGGACCCCTGGGGACGTCCCTCCCTGCGAAACAAGAGGGGACAGTGGTGCCTATTGTTGTAAAAGCTCACCCGGGGCCTGGGGAGGGTGGCCGCTTGCCCAGAGACACGCATCGGCCTCGCGGGGCTGGGACGTGACGCCCCTCGGTCCTGGATCGCTGTTCCGACCCTGCTCTCGCCGCCAGACCTCAGCCGGCTTCCGGGACCGCGCTCCACGTTCCCTTCCTACAAGCCCCTGAAGACAGAAGCCGCCTTTGCTGCTGTGTCTCCCACAGGGTAAAACACGTCGTCTCCTCCGGGGGGACGCGCCGTGGCTGACGGAGTGCCTCCACTTCCCCCCAAGACGGCGTCTGCGCGTTCCTGGAACCACGCACAGCCCTTCGACCTTGACCCTTGGCGAGTCCCCTGGTGTCGGCAGAGCGGACGCAGGGACAGGCCCCCCTGAGGTTTGCTGGCGCTGTCTGAGATGCGGGACCGGCAGCCACAGCGCTTTGCTCCAAACGAGAGGCTGGGAGGTGGAGCTCTTTCTACCCGCATAGACGCTCTCCATGGGGGCGCTCGCTGGCCACCGCTGGTCTGGCCACACGGCGTGGACAGGTGTGGTGCGCCCGTGCCCACCCTTCACTGCCTGAACTTCCTCGAAACATGGCCCTCTCCCCCGTCCAGCGATCCTGGATGGACTGTGAAAGTGGCACGTGACCTAGGCCAGCCAACCAGCGCGCCCAGCCCCCCAGCCCCTGACCAGCCCAGGGATGGGCACCCGATCCCGGCCGCCAGTCAGTCCTGCAGAAGATTTACAAGTGTAGAGAAAAGAGGGTGTAACTCTATGTCTGGAGAGACCTGGCCAGACTGCCTGCCTGCGGATGGGGTAGAGGCCGAGAAAGGCGGCTCTGATAACCTTGTGTTATCTCCTGGATCCAGCTATGCCTGGAGCCCCTTCCAGTTTCCAAGTCTATAATCCAATCAGTCATCCTGTTTCCTTGAGCAAGTATTGAGAAAGATGTCTGTCATCGGCACACGAAAGAAGCCTGACCTAAGCAACGCCTTCTCACAGAGACGAGGCCAGAGACGGGCGGCTGGCCGGCTGGCCTCAAGACGCTGCAGCACTCCTCCCGGCCGACGGAAGCTCCCTCCGCCAGGGGCCTGGTCCTCTGGAGGGCCACCTGTGCCCTGCAATGTCCACAGCGGGGTGCAGGTGCTACAAGGAGACCACGCCAGGCGGGGCGTCCCCAGGAAGGAAAACCATCGGCTGAAATGTGACTCTCCAACAAGGGCCCCGACTTGAGCTCGGGCGGGACTGAATTCAGGAAGCGGCCTCTTTGTATATCAGGGTCTGCACGTCCTGGCCTGGGGACAGCTGACAGCTGTCATCGGGTCGTTTCCCCGGAGGCTCCGTGGAGCCCATGGGGATGCACGCGGTGGGTCTGCCGATGCGCACAGAGGCGCCCCAGGAGGCTGGCGGCCCCTCCCGTCCTCTCCCAGCACTTACAGGCCCCCAGCCCCCGCGCTTCCCGGCCACGTCCAAGTGCACACGCACCGGAGGCCGAGCCCCGCTCTCACGCCGCCTCCCGGCTCGCCGCCTCCCGGCCACAGGTGTTACTCCAGCAAGCGGCCAGGAAGCCTGGAAATAGTGTGTAAGCTTCAGAGAAATGGCCGTCCCAGGGGCTGGAGCGGAAGGTGCGGTGACGAGCCGGCCACCCCTCGGTGCCCAAGGCCCGGCTGGCCTATTTTAAAAGCAAACGCTGGGTGAACTCTCTCCCTCTCCCTTCCTCCACCTCCTCTGTGAAATCTATTTTAAAAGATCAGAAGTTTCCTTACATCCACCTCCAAAATGTGCTGCGGGAGGTAAGTGGGACATAAACAGACGGGGCTGGGGGAGGGGCGGCGGGGGAAGCCCGGGACCCACAGTCGGGGGGGGAGGTCTGATCCCCTGGGGGCGATGGCAGAGGGGCAGTGCTCTGGGGCCAGCTCTGCCAGCGCCCCCTCCCCGCGGCCGCCCATCTCCATGTGGCCTTCCTCCAGGAGCCCGGGACCAGGGTGGGGCTGTGGGTGGTGACCGTCCCCTGTGGGTCCCTGCCGCACACCTGAACCCCCTGCCTGCCCTGTGCGACCCGGAGCCCTGCCGACCGAGCCTGTCGGGAGGACTGTCCGGGACACGGGGTCCACCTCGGCTCCCCACCTGGGCCTGGAGTCCCCCCTCCCTGTCTGGGATCCTGCCAGGTGGGACCCCACACCCTGGCCCAGCCCGGCCGGCCCCGCCTCCGCGCAGGGGCAGAACCCTCGTCGGGAGAATTCCGGCTCCACCTGAGACTTGAAGGATCCAGGGAAGGCTGTTGCAGCCACAGCCCAGGGCGGGCCCAGGGCAGCTCTGCCCCAGGACCGGACGGCGGCCCCCAGAGGGAGCTGGTCTCTGTCCCTGTCCCTCCACCTGAGAGTCCCACTAGGGTCCCCTGATCTGGTCTGGCCAGCATCCCAGGACCGCCCTTGGCCAGGGAGGACCTGACGCACCCCCCCCATCCCATCCACAATGCCGACGTGGAACTCAGGTGCCGGGGGGAGGGCAGCGTCACCCGCCCCCCGGGCTGGCCGCCCCGGCTGGTTAGGCTGGGGTCCTCCCCACGCCTGGCCCCGTCCTGCTCAGAGCTCGCGGCCAGAGGGCTGGGTGCACTGAGATCCCCTTCGAAGCCCTGCTGCTCGACCTGAGAGGAGGCCCCGGGGAGGCGAGGAGGGGCCCATCTCTGCCCAGCAGACCTGCTGTCCGGCTGCCCACCGGCTGGCTGGCTGTCACTGCAGGCTCAGCCCATGGGGTCTGGGGACAGGGCATCAGCAGCCCCACTGGGGTGTGGAGTGGGCGTGAGACCTGCCTACAATCTGGAGTCCTGGAGGTGACCAAGCCCCCAGCCCACTGCCTGTCTCAGTGCGCAGTCCATCCAGCTGGTGCCTCAGTTTCCCTCTGGGCAAGGAGCCCACCTTGGCTTGGCCTGCTGGACAGGGCCCACCGCAGCGCCCCAGCGCTGGCCTCTGCCCGGGTCCTGAGTCTCCGGGCTTGCTGAGCGGTATGCTCTGTGCCCCCCGCACCTGCAGCCAAATCCCCGCCCAGACTCCTTCCTCCCGAGTCTGCCTCTTCCAGGAAGCCCTGCGGGATAGCTCCCCAGGGCAGCAAGTCTCCCTTCAAACTCTGGAGCCAGGACTGCCCATGCCTGCCTAGAACCCCAGCCTCCTGCGCACCCCCACACACACCCACACCCACACACACTCACACACACACAGACACACACACACATACACACACACTCCCACACACACACATCCACAGGCACACACATACACCCACACACACCCCCCCCCCCCCCCCCCCCCCCCCCCCCACCCCCCCCCCCCCCCCACACACACCCACACGCCCCCCCACACACACAGACACACACACACAGACACATACACACTCACTCCCACACACCCACACATGCACACACACTCCCCCACACACACATCCACACACCCACAGACACACACATACACCCACAGACACACACCCACACACCCCACACATACACACACTCACACACACCCCACACCCCCCCCACACACCCACACACCCACACATACACACATACACACTCACTCCCACACACACATCCACACACCCACAGGCACACACATACACCCACACACCCCACTCACACACACACACACACACAGATACATGCCCCACACCCCACACACCCACACACCCATAGACACACACCCACACACACTCACACACCCCACACATACACACACTCTCACACACACTCACACTCACACACACACCCCCCTCACCCATCTCGGGTAATACTTGCAGCCAGGGCTTGGCAAGTCCCAGCCTTTCTTGCTCTGCCCACAAGGCCCCCCGCCACCCCCTCAGGGCCTCTGGGGTGCCCGAGCTTGTGCTCCTGGCCCCGCCTCCCCCTGCCCGTGCTGCCCAGCCCCTGTGCCCGAGGGGGAGGCTGGCTGTGCCTGCCGGGGGCCCTCGAGTCCTGGTTCCGGGGCCCCTCGTATCCCCGTGTCCCGCTCTGGGCTGAGCGAGGCAGGGGTGCCCTCGGCGCTCAGGGAGGGAGCCTGTGCTAGGCCGTTGGGAAGCGAACTCCTGCAGGAGAGGAGACCGGGCTGCGAGCCCCTCCCCCGAGGCCCGGGGACAGGAGCCGCCTGTCCCAGTTACGTGTTCCGCTTCCATACGGTCACGCTGGCCCCAGTGCCCCCAGGCTGGACAGTGAGCCCCGGATTCCGGGCTCTGTGGTCCTTTACTTCGGGAGGGGGTGTCCCAGGACCCCTCGGGGTGCCCCTTGCCGGTCCAGTGACGACCCTCGGCCTGGAGAGACGGCCCTCGCTCGGTGCTCTGGGCCCCAGCAGCCAGTGGCAGGCAGCCCCCAGCCCCGGCCCCAAGTCCCCCGGCCGCGCCCGCGGCCCAGAAGAGCCTCCCGGAGCCCAGGAAGAGGAGCTGTGGTGTCTGAGCCGAGGGCCTGTCCCGTGTTGCCTCCGGCCGGGGCCCTGCACCCTCCGGGCACCTCCGGGCCAGGTCTGGGGCAGGAGCTGCCTGGGGGAGACCCGGGGGGGTGTCAGGGGACGCGAGAGCCTACAGCTTTTGTCTGGAGCAGCAGGGAGGGTGGCAAGGCCGGTGGCAGGGAGGCTGCGGGCTGTGACATCCAGGTGAGAAGTGACTCGGCTAAGGCCAGGGCAGAGGCGGTGTCAGCACGCTCCTGCGACTGGACGCCTGCCTGGTTCCGGGAGCCAAGCACGCCTCACGGCCCCTGGCTTGAGCCCGGGGTGGCCCTGGGTGCCCCCGGAGTGCAGGTCAGCGCTGGCCGGCTGAGGCCACGTCCTCCGTCCCGGGGTCAGCAGCATGACTGCCCCCTCTGGGTCCACGGGGAGCCCTGTCAGCAGAGCGCGCAGCGCTGGTCGGGGAGAACAGGGGTCCCCAGCCCTCACGCTCCAGACCCCACGGGGCACAGATGGGCAGGCCTTCTCCCTGAGACAATGTGCATGCCAGCGGCGGCGGCAGGGCGAGCCCCACTCGTGCCCACGACCGCACAGCCAGCTTCATGCCTCTCAAGGTCAAGGGCAGACGGCAGCCTGGCCGGGACCCACACCAGGCCTTTCTGGGAAATGCTGTCTGACAGCATGACAGAAGCAGCCAATGTGACCTGTCTCTGCTGCCCACAGCGCTGCCACAGAGGCGGCTTTGTGCCCTTGGGCTCTGCGCCCCCCCAGCCCCAACTTGAGACAAGGGTGGCTGGAGAAGGGGCCCTCTGGCCAGCCCCTGTCCGTGTGAGTCACCCTCCCAGAAAGCCCCCAGCGACCCTGCCAGCCGGCCCCCTGACGGAGGCCCTGGTGCCCGAGACGCTTCCACAAGCCCAGTGGGGTCCTCACGTCTTCAGGCAGCACAGCCGACGGCTCAGGGGGGTCTCTCCCTCCCCAGCCAGGGCTAGCCTCTGGGGCAGGTCAGCGCACCAGCATCCCAGGGACACTGGGAAGCACCCGAGACCCCACCCCCACCCGGCGTCAGGGGGCCCAGAATCCACCGCACACAGAACGCAGCCCTGACAGCGCTCCCCGCCTCACCCTGGGGAGCAGTGTGCCCCTCCCCGCCCCCGCTCGGGCCAGGGTGCAAGTGACTCTGCCGGATACCTTGGGCACAGAAATGAGAACTTGGAGGAGTCCAGGCCGAGCGGGATGCGGGGCGAGAACGGCGGACTTGAGGGTGGATTTGACGGGGCCCCTGGGCCGGCAGTGTCCCCTCCCGTGACCTAGCTGCGCTCCGAAACCACGGGTCAAGCCCTAGGAGAAGATGCTGTCGCCTTCCGCCCACGGCCGGCCGGGAGTGGGCAGGCTCCTGCCAGGCCGGGTGGGACTGGGACGCCAGTCTGCAGCCCCCGTGACCCCAGAAGACCTTGGTGACGCTGACTGAGGTCTCAGATTACTGGTCTGCAGTCTACTGGCTGCCACCTCCCTGCCGGGAGTGTCCCCAGGCTGGTCCCGGGGCCCGAGCCCACCTGGTGCAGCTGAGCTCACCCCACCGCAGCCCCTGCTGTGGTCCCGGGTCCCGCGGCGGACAACCCGGGCCGCGCCTGGGAGCCTGTCCCGGCCAGCGGCTCTGAGCACGGCTGCCCGCTGCTCATCGGATCAAAGCCCGAAGCCAGGCTCATCTCCAGGCCCCCTCCTCTGGCCCATGTTGAGGTATGACCGTCCCTGGTCTGCGGCTTCTGCCTGACCAGTCAGGGCCACGGGCAGACCGGGCCGTTCCACAAAGACAGCCAGGCGGTCTGTGTCACGTTTCACCACCACGAAGGTGAGCCTGAAAGGCACATGAGGCTCCTCCCAGGAGGGCCCGTGCCCACTCTGCTCCCCAAAGTGTTCTTGGGGCTGGTGATGTAAACCATGGCAAATCCGGACGCTGGAGCACGCTAGAGCCCCGGAAGCCGGTGCTGCGGCTCGACCGGCCCTCGCAAGAGGGTCAGGCTATGGGCCCCGTGTATACGGGCATCTTTGCCACTTTTCTGGAAGTGATTCTCCGGAGGGCACCATGCACACGGATTCAGGCACAACTTTGCTGAGTTGTGGTCCTTAGGTACCCCCCACCCCACCACCACAGCCAAGAAACGGAATATCTGCACGGCTCTGGAAAGTTCCTTCGTGTCCCCTACCGGTCAGGCCCCACCCTGCAGGCAGCCTCTGCTTTGATTTCCATCACCGTTCTTTCGTTTTGCCTCTTCATACAAATAGGATCACATGGAGGTATTATTTTGGGGTCTGGCTTCTTTCACTTAAATTTTTGAGACTCTCCCATGATGCTCCACACCCCTTTCCCCAAGTCATATTCCATTGTGTGCACAGCGTTCCGATTTGTCCGTCCCATTTCCTGTTGAAAACCACTTGAGTTGCTCTCCCGGTTTTAGCTATTATCGACGGAGCTGCTGCGGACTTGCGTTTACAAGTCTTTCCAAGTCTTTTTCTAGATATGTATTTTCGTTTTTCTTGGGTAAACATCGAGAAACGGAATGCTGTGTCTTCGGGCAGATGTATATTGAGTTTATAAGAAATGGCCGAACAGTTTTCCAAAGCGGCTGTGCAATTTCACGCCCCCCCCCCCCCGCCGCCATGTCTGAGCGCCCCGCGAGCGTCCCGGCCGAGCAGGCGCGGGCAGTGATCCCAGCTGGGTGGGGGAGGGGTGCCATCTCGCTGTGGTTTTCACTGCAGGTCCCAGATGACTACTGATGTCTGATGATTTCCAACGGTGTTGATTTTTGTCCTTGATTAGTAGGGCCTTTATACATTTAGGATAAAGTCCTGTGTTACGGATATGCACTCAATCTTTTCTCCCATGTGTGGTTTGCATTGTATTTTCTTAGTAGTATCTTTGCATGAACGGATGTTTGTAATCTTCATGAAATCGAAATTATCCGTTTTCCCTCTGATGTGTGTTGCTTTTTGTGTCCTTCCTAAGAAAACCATCTCCTATTTACTTTTACAGGTTTTATGGTTAAGATTTTATTGTTTTGTCTATGACCCACCTCTACATTTCTGTGTGTGCTGTGAGTTAAGAGCTGAAGTTCGCTTTTTTCCCTCCATCTGTTTATCCGCTTGTTCTAATTATTTGTTGGAAAAAAAAGTCCTTTTCTGATTGAATAGCCTCGTCGCCTGGTAAGCAACCGAGCCATAGTTTGCTCCATTACCGATGTGCCAAATACGCCTGGAAAACCGTAACTTTTATGTTAGGTGAGCTTCACAATGTAAACCAACCAACCCACCACGTACACGTGTCCGGGCTCCCGTTCTCCCCATGGATGTGTCTGTACTCACACTGGCCTCCCATGGCCCGTCACTGCCCTGCAGGAGCCTCCAGCTTCGTCTGCCTCAGGATCGTCTGGCTCCTCGGGATGCTTCACGTTTTCACATGCATTTCAGAATTAAGAGTGAACTTCTATCAAATGACTCGGGATTTTGACTGGGAAAGAGTCAATTTGCAGAGAATTAACATTTTAACAAGAATGCCTTACAGTCCAGGAACAGGGTATATCTGCACTTGCATCTCCTTCAATTTCTTAGCAATATTTTGGGCTTTTAACAGAGAGATTTCAATGGACTTGGTTAAATGTATTCCTAAGAATCTGCATTTTTCACACTGTTTTCGTAAAAGTTCTAGATTTTATTTTTCCAGGTATCTGCTGCTGTGTTCAGAAACTGTGTTGACTGTTTATGTTGACCTGTAGCCTGTGCATTTCCTAAATTCACATGTCGCATCTAGAGGATTTCCCATGTGAACAGCAATCGTGTGAAGAGAGACAGTTTTACTTCTCTCTTTCCAGATGCTGGCCCGGGACACTGGCTGGGACAGGGCAGTGTTTATAGAAGTGGAGAAGACGCACGTCCGTGCGGGACTCCTGAGACGAGGGGCCACTCAGTGGTCGGGTGTTCCTGTGGAGCGAACTGTAGGTTCCAGAGATGTCCTTTCTCAGCTCACGGAAGCTCCCTTCTTTTGTACGTGTGAGAATTTTTATCATAAACAGATGCTGAGTGCTCTTAATTGCTTCTCTATTTAGTAAGGTGAACACATTTTTTCTTTTTTTCTCTTAATGTGCTTAACTGTATTGATTAGTTTCTGAAAAACTAATCTTGCATTCCTGTGATAAAGCTGACTGGGTCCTGATTTATTATTCTTTGTATATGTCCATGGATTTAATTTTCTAATTTTTAAAAAATTTTTAAATGTTTTCTTTATTTTTGAGACAGAGAGAGACAGAGCATGAGCAGGGAAGGGCAGAGAGGGGGGAGACACAAAATTGGAAGCAGCTCCAGGCTCTGAGCTGTCAGCACAGAGCCTGATGTGGGGCTCGAGCCCACGAACGTGAGATCATGACCTGGGCTGAAGTCGGAAGCTTAACTGACTGAGCCACCCAGGCGCCCTGCTTTTCTAATTTAAAAAAGAGATATTTCTGCATCTGTGTTCATGAGGATTTTGGTCTGTATTTGTCATTTCTTGTGATTCGTTTGTCAGGTTTGGTATTAAGATCATCCTGGCCTCGTAAAATAAATTTAAATGTGTCCTTCCTCCTTGATTTTCTGAGTTTGTGTAAGGTTGCTATTATTTTTTTAATATGTGATAAAATTTAACAGCGAAACTATCTGGGCCTGGGATTTTCCTTGTGGAAAGGTTTTTGATAACAAATCCCATTTATTTAGTGGGGACGGGGCTACCTGAATGTTTTGTCTTCAGTGCCACTGTCTCTGAGTTAGGTTTTGAAGGAATTGTTTGTGTTACCCGATTTGACAGATAGAGAATTGGGGGGTGATAGTTTTTCTTTAAAGTATGTGGTTCCATTGTCCACTGGCCGCCATCATTTCCAACAGGAAGTCAGCTGCTTCTTGTACTGCTTGCCCTGGACGACAGGACTCTGGCTGCATTCAAGATTTTCCCTTCCTTTTCACTCTTCAGCAATTTGACTATGCTGTGCTTAGGGGCAATTTTCTTTCCTTTACCCAGTTTTAGGACTTATTGATCTTAAAAAAAATTGTTTTTGTTGTTTGATTATATTTGAGAAAGAGACAGTGAGAGTGCAAGTGAGGGAGGAACAGAGAGAGAGGGAAACACAGAATCTGAAGCCGCTCCAGGCTCCGAGCTGTCAGCGCAGAGCCTGACTCGGCTCAAATTCATGAGCTGTGAGATTATGACCTGAGCTAAAGTCAGACGCTCAACTGACTGAGCCACCCAGGCGCCCCCAGGGCTTATTGATTCTTGAATCTATAAACCTGTGCTTTTCACCAGATTTAGTGGAATGTCTGCCTCTTCTTTTTTTCAGATATTTTTTCAATCCCACTCTGTAGTTTCTTCCCCTCAGTAACTCCAGTGACAAGTACGTTAGGCGTACGTTACAAGTATGTTAGTACGCTCTACGACATCCTGCAGGTCACTGAGGCACTTTTAAAAAATATTCCTCTCTTTCATTTTTCAAATTTGATCATTTAAAAAAAATCTCTCTCCAAGTTTACTTAAGTTTTCTTCAGTCATCTCTAGTCTTTTGTTGGCCCATCCAGTGCGTTTTTAATTTTGGATATTTTACACTTTGGTATTATTTATCTGGTTCTTTTTATATTTTCACTTTCTCTGTTGAGATTTCTTCCACCTCTTCACTCATTGTGACCAATTTTTTCCACAGTTCCTCGAACATACCAACAGCATTACGTTGTCTGCTAATCCCAACATTTTGGACAAATCAAGGTATATTTATATTGGTTGCTTTTTCTTTTGTCTATGGCTTTCATTTTCTTATTTCTTTGCATATGTAGGAATTTTAATTTAGAAAATATTAATGATGATACATTTTTAAAACTCTGGGTTCTATTATCTTTCTCTGAAAAGTATTAATTTTCATTCTAGTTAGCAGTTACTTTACTCAGTGATCACCTTGAACTTACGGAGACTTCATTTAAACTCTTCTGGGATGAATCTACTTTGACTTTTCTTTTAGTTTTAGGGAAAATCTGTAGTTCTGGGACATAGTCTTTGCTGTTCAGTTGTGATCCTTCTGGAATTTCAGTGGAAAATCCAAGGTTTTTACCAACCCCTGTAACTTGACAGGATTTGAGCTCCAGATTCTGGCTCTTCTGGCGGGTGAGCAGCAGTTGGAATCCCTATTCACCTTTACCAGCTATGATTTCACAGCAAACCCCTTCGCTTGTCGCCCGGATGGAAGAAGTGTGTGCACAGATCCGGCCTCTCCCTCCGCGGCTCCCGGTTTTCTCGGATTTCCGATCTCAGTTTCCAAACACCACCTGCTGAGCTTCGAAGCCAACAGACTGCTCTTCTTGCTTGAGCCCCATCGGCACTGCCAGACGGAGGTGCTTTCACACATCCAACCTTCTTTGGTCTCTGTTTTAGGTGGTGCTCCAATACTTAAGATACAGTGTTGTTTTTGTGTGTATTTGTCCAAAGCGTATAGTTGTTTTCTTAAAGAAAATTAGTCCAATGCAAGGCATTTCACCATTATTAGACTTCATAATTTTTCTGATGTTTACTTGTTTATTTTGAGAGAGAGAGAGAGAGAGAGAGAGAGAGAGAGAGAGAGAGAGAGAGGGAAAGCATGAGCAGGGAAGGGGCAGAGAGAGAGAGGGAGAGAGAGTCCCAAGAAGGCTTACAGAGTCTGACTTGGTGCTCAGTCTCACAAACTGTGAGATCAGGACCTGAGCCAAAACCAAGAGTCAGTTGTTTAACCCCCCCCCCCGGCACCCACACATTTTTGTTAAGTACATTAACTGGGATGCCCTGACCACAGACTTACCAGGCAAAAGTCACTCCATGAGAAACACTTACTACTCGAGGCCCCTGGTCTTCCTCTTTCTCACCTCCTTCTCTCCCCCTGGGACTCGGAACCCCCGAGGTCATCCTTGGAGCACGTCTGGGAGCTGGACCGCTGAGGAGAGCCTCACCACACGTTCACGGGGCACCACACAGGACTCGCATCCCAACTGCTCATTTACGGGGCCGGATCCACTGCCAGAGCTAGGTCAGCCTCGCCCACCACTGAGGTTCTGAGCTGCAGAGATGTTTCTAGAGGGCTCAAGGGTGTCCCAGGATCCAATCACAGCCGTGGAGGAAGGGGTGGGAGCCAGGGTTAGAAAAGGGAGCTCTGAATCTGGCGAGTGGAGAGGCTGACTCTGACCAGCAAACAGCCGTCAGCCTCGCCCCAGCCCCCAGCCCATGCTCACAAGCCCTGAGCAAGACAGAGTAACTCAGGAGAGTGGGCAGAAAACACATATTCAGAGGTCTAGGTCACTCCTCTCTCTACCTCCCAAGAGGTGGGCAGGAGAACAGAAAGAGTATGGGGCCAAGAACCTTGGGATCACAGGCACCATGAGGGAAAGGCAAGAGAGACCCACGCAGGCATGACCCACCACTCGAGAAGACAGGACTCCAGTGGCACAGAAAAGCGAGAGGAGGGCCACCAGCCTCCCACACACACCAGGGGGGGTCAAGGTCCAGAGAGGTAACCTCAGGGACATCACATGTCAGGAATCAGGAAGGATTCCTGCAGGCATCCAGGCTACTGGAGAAACGCTGGTGGCTAATGATGGAGGGGAAAACGCTAACATCGCAGTCCCATTGGGGACCCCAAAACAGCCAGGGAGCAGCCAGGACTCTTGTGGGGGGAAAGCACGTGCACGACCTGTGCGTTCTCTCTTCTCTCAAGCCAGTGTTCACGTGGGAGCAAAACAGAGATATGTTCGTGAATACCAGGTGCCGAAAGTGTCCTGGAAAATACTGCTCAAACAAAAAGCCAGATCAATAGGAAATGGATGAAAATTAAGATCACAGGTGAGAGAAGCCATGTAACGAAAGGCAGAGCAGTGAGTGTTCGTACAAGGAGGCCAGACATTAGTGTTTAGATCATGAATATGTTTACAGAGTGCAGATGCCAAAGTAGTTCTTGCAGAGAATCCATAACGCATGAGATACAGTCACAAACTAGAGCTCGAAACGCCCATGTTATCCAAGCAAAACGTGAGGGTCGGAAGCAAGGAAGAAGAAACTCAAGTGTGAGACCGTATCTCCCTCTGCAGGGAATGAAAACCAGTTACCAATGTAGTGTTAATGCTGCCCGAGAAATAGTCCTGAATATGTGCGTTGATACCGTAGGCACTAGTCAGATAAAAATGTTTCATTAAAAAAATTTTTTTTAACATTTATTAAGAGACAGAGCGAGATAGATCATGAGCAGGGGAGGGGCAGAGAGACAGGGAGACACAGAATCTGAAGCAGCCCCAGGCTCCGAGCTGTCAGCACAGAGCCCGACGTGGGGCTCAAACCCACGAACTGTGAGATCATGACGTGAGCTGAAGTTGGACGCTTAACTGACTGAGCCACCAGGCGCCCCAAAATGTTTCATTTTCACATAAAGAAGAGTGAGCAAGAGAATCCTGAGCAAAGTAACCAAAGAAATAGAATAGTAACAGTAAAGCACGGAGGTGTTAAACACCAGGATGCGTAATAAAAGATAAAAACCAAACGAAACCTGACCACAGCAAGAAGAGTGAAGGGAAGGAGGGAGACCAGGCACCAAATGGGCCGAAGATGGAGTCCCAGGCCTGCTGTTGCAGGAGACGGAACTGAAGGGGGGGACCCGGCGCCGGTCCTGGGGCGCCTCTGGGGACAGCTGCCCAGCACCGCCAGGCGGAGCCACAGGGAAAGAAGAACAGGCGGGCGAGTGTTACCGTCAGAAACAAGCGTGAGACCACCAGGAAGCGTGTGGAAGCGCACGAGGGGGTTTTCTCCGTGCGGGAAAGTGTGGCTCGGCCAATAACCGTTACTGCTGGAGCCCACGCCGCCTGCGCCGTCTGACAGCGGCGGGTCCTGACCTCATCTCCCGACGGCTCCCTCACAGCTGTCCTTCCGTGTTGGCCGTGTGGACCCTGAGTCCGGGCAGCACCCCGACCACTGAGCCCGTCCCCGCCAGCGCCCCCAGACCCACAGCGTGGGGACAGAGTCAGGAGCCGCCGAGGGGGAGCAGTGGCTGGCCCGCCCCGAGCCCTGGGCACGTCGAGAGCCATGGAACAGAAGGAAATGGTTCGGTCCGACAGCGTGTGTCACACGCTGGGCCCTGTGGGGCGGCCGCCCCCAAACACGTCACCTGCAGTCTTTCAGACCGCTGTGAACCGATTCATCCTGTCTGGGGCCTTAAACCAGACCCTGGACCAAAAAGAACATGCTTTGTCTCCCTTCCTCTCTTAAAAATAAACAACCATTAAAAAAGACCCAGAAAGATGCATACTTTAAAATACTGAGTTACAAAAAAAAAAAAATTCTCCCAAAGTTACTCTCTTTCCAGTGACGGATGAGTCTATGACTTCAAATCAAATGTAATTGTGATACCAAACTGGGCAGAACACAAAAAATAAATCCAAAGACAAAATTTCCTATGAAGAAATATAAAAATCCTAAGCAGAGATTCAGCGGTTTGTTATGATAATCACGCACTCCGAGCACGTCACAGTGGTCCTGGGCGTGTGATGTTTCTTGCCGTGAACGGTCTCCTGGAGAGATGAAGGCAGCCCTGTGGACTGGCCGCCCCAAGCTCCGCCCCATCTCTGACTTTCCAAGCCTCCTTCTAGAAAGGAGTGGCCATTGGACAGCTTCCTACTAATGTGACGTAAGCAGAAACCCCTTTGGATGAGGCTTCCAAGGAAAACTCTCATTTTCTTGATAGTAAGTAACTACACACTCCTTTTGTCCTTCACTCTTCCTCCTCTTCTCCCTTCCCGGAATTCAGAAGTGATGCCTGGAGGCACAGCTGCCACGTTGCAACAATGAAGACAGATGCTACATGCTAAATCTAGTGAGGAAATCAGATGGAAAGAACCAGGGTCCTTGACGATACTGTTAGTCACCACGGGTCACCTCCTCCATTTTACTTTCTGTCTTACTTGCATATTTCTATTTAACCACACCCAACCTTTATATTAACAATCTCCTATCATGTACCGTGCTAGAGACTGCATATTTAAAACATTTATATTTCGTCTTACTTTCAGAAGATGAATATATCCTTTTTTCATATAAGTCACTGTTCTTTTTCTTTTTTACTTACAGTCAAATCCCTTCCTATTAATCTTTTATTCGACAAATACGTATTGAATGTTGAGGCTTACAGCTCTGTATCTTGAAAGACCTGTGATGGAGTTTCATGCAGTCTTGGTCTTTAAGTCCTTAGTACAAGGCGTTGACCTCTACCTGGTGGACGGGGGGGACCCAGTGCCCACGTCAAGCTCAGCTGTGACGCTGTTCCGCAGCAACAGGCACGTGTTAGTTTTGCAAAGTCAGGAATAAAGCCACATTACCCGTCGTGGCCACCGCTGCTGCCACGGCGACTGGCAGAAGACAACCAGCCAAACACGCGGCGGGGCCCGGGGATGGATCTGGAGGCATCTGCCCCGCAGCTCTGGCCTCTGAACGGGCCCTGACCCGGGAGGCTGGCCGTGGTCCTGGGTCCTGGCCTCAGCCCTGCTCCGCTCCCCTGCCCCCCTCCCATCGGGATGGGGCTGGATCTCACCATGTGCATAGAGAGAAGGGACCTCAGCACCAAACCAACTCGGAGGGAGCCTCGGGGTGCTTTCCCAGATCTGCCCTGCTGCCCAGAGTTGGGGGGTCAGTTTCTGGTCCCCCGTCCTAGGCACCTCTGACCAGCGTCCAGGCCCATCCCTGGACCAACCATGGAGATCCTGCCTCAGGCCCAGCGCTGAGGGCAGTGCTGAGTCACCCTTCAAGCCAGGACCCGGCGCTGCATGGTGGGGGGCCCGGGCTCCATGCAGGACCCTGGGGCGGTCCCAGCCACAGCCCCCTCCATGGCTCAGTGGAGTGACCAGGACGCTAACAAAGATTGAGGACCTGCTTATATGGCTCTGAGAGTGGAAGGTGTCCTCACACGGTCCCCACGGTGGCCCCGAGGAGCGGGCTACTGTATGCCCAGCTAGAACTGGTCCCTTGCAGGAGTCTGTTCTGCTGGGGCCGCGCACCCTCCACCGCACCGGAGCATGCCCGGGCCTGCCCCCTGCCCGCTGGGCCACACCTGACCATGTGCCCCGGCCACGGACCCCGGCCTTGTCCCACCACACCCGGGCATGCCCCGGATCTGCCCCCCTGCCCACCGGGGCCAGGCCCACATGCCCTCTCCTGTGGCTCAGTCCAGCCGCGTCTCCCAGAGCCCCACGTCCCTGACCAGGCAGCCGCCTGTCCTGCCCCGCCCGATCTGGCAGTCTGGCCATACGCTCCCTCATGCAAGTGCAGGGGCGGGTGGGGGCCCGGGCATCGCGCACAGTCCAGGCAGGTCCGACCCAAGGAGGGGCCACAGAACCGCTCCCCAAGAATGGTGCACCCCAATGTATTCTATTTCTAAGAAGTTTTCAAACAGGTTACCTTCAGGAGGCACGAGGGAACTTTCCAGAACTCTGGGAAGGTCCTGTTTCCTGACTTGGGGGCTGGTCACGCGGAAGTGCTCCTCGCTTCGTGCCCAACGCTGATCTTCGCGGAGCCTCTCCGTGCACACGATCTGCTTCAGAAAAGCATCGGGACGCGTTTCCCTGCTATTTTTAAACCACTGACTGAAGAGCGAAACGCAGGCAAGCATCCACCGAATCCCCCTTGAAGGCAGAGCAGGCTGGTCCCTGTGAGTCGGTAACAGGCGACACAGGAGACGACGTTGGTCTGCGGCCTGAAACAGTCCTGGGCCCCTTCCATCTCCTCCAACAGGGCAGGTGGCGGCATCGCGCACCGCGCGGCTGGGAGGCAGGTGGGGACCCACGAAGGCAGAGGCCGGAGGAGCGAACGAACCACGGCGACGGCTGCTCGGGGTCGGCAGGCGCTCTGGGTCGGCGCAGGCGCGGGACGGAGAGGCCGCCGGCGGTGGCTGCCCTCCCGGCCACGACGGGCAAGGACCTGGGCTGACCCGGGGCCGGGACCCGCCAAGCCTTCCGGGGGCCCGGGGCACACGGGGCGCAGGCGGCCTCTCCGAACACGCTCTGTGACCTTGGGGGGACGTGTCTGCCGCCGCCAGCCTTCCGCCCCATGAACACCGGCCGCTTCCGGAGGCACCGGCCAGGGCGCACTTCACGGTCACGCAACGCGGCTGGTGAAGCACATTGTGACAGGCCACCCGCACGGCGGGTTCCCCCCTCGGGGCCACGAGCTCCCCGAATCCCTGAGAAAAAGACACACTTGCTCAAAAGAAGAGACAAAGAACCTGAGGATACAGCTCACAGGGGAGAAAAGCCCAGACACATCTGGAAAGATCTGGAACTGCACAGGAAGCCGGGACGAGCAATGAGAGCCGCCCAGCCCGGCTGGGGGAGGGGGTGCAGCCTGCCCGCCGGTGGCCGAGGTGGGGACAGGCGCTCGCGGGGCCTGTCGGCCTTGGGCCGACGATGTGACAGCTGCGATCCAAGTTCCTCAGGTGGGTCCCTGCCCACCCGGCGGTTCCGCGCGGGCGTCTGCGGACGCGCTCCCTCGGCGCGGCGGGCCGCGTGCGCGTGTACGTGCGCGTGTGCATGTGTACGTGCGCGCGCACGCGTCGGGGGGCGGGACGCGGCCGCGAGCACCCGCGGGCTGGCTGCCGGGCCCCGCTGGCCGCAGAGGCCGCGCCGGGAGGAGCTGAGAGCGGCCGCAGCCCGGGCCCCGCCGGCCCTGAGGACACAGGGACGAGGAGTCACGCGGATCCCGCGTGGCGCCCACATGAACGGGTTCGGTCCCTCCTGCCCCGGCCACCTCTCAGACGAAAGGGCACTGAGGTGACATTTCCGTGCGCACATCCTCACGCAGGTGCAAACGCGGTGAAGGGAGGGACCCCCGGGAGGGACCCCCCCCCCCGGACCTGGCTCTGAGCATTGGTTTTTGACCTGGTCGGTTGGGTCCTCGCCTGGGCCCGTTCCGCCCCTTGGGGCAATTTCCAGAACCTTCCAAGGCCTCCTGAACTCACACCCTGCGGAGTCCGAGCCTGGGGCTCAGGGCACAGACCCGCACCCCTCCTGTGCTGTCTCACCGTCCCACACCCGCCGCCCGCGTGGAGCCCCCGTGGTCCTGGGGGGCGAGCGGGTCAGGGGCTCAGGGGCCGCCCCTCCCTCCAGACCGGGTCCTTGTCCCAGGACTGGAAACTCCGGGCGGGAGACACGCCCCCTGGACGTCACACGGGTCCGCACCCCCGAGCCCACGCCCCACTCCCGTCGGGTTTTGCTCCTTCCCACGCGGGCGCCCTCGGCAGGGCCCGGAGAGCATCCCGCTGACAGCACGGCCGCGCGGAGCCTGGGGGAGGCAGAGCCGGGGGCGCCGCCGCCCGCCAACGTGGCTGCTCCTTCGCTGGGGGGGGGGTGCTCTGCAGGGACCCGTTTGTCTGCGTTCCCTCGCTGCCACCAGCTGCCGCCTCGGGGACTGCGGGGCTGCGACAGGCGCCTTCTTGGAGGAGGGGCCTGGCCGGGGCAGCAGAGAGGCTCTCAGAGGCCACCCCACACCCCTCCAGACGTGTTCCCCAGGCAGCTCTCCCCCTGCCTCTCCCATTTTCGGGGTGTCTCCCAGGGGCTAGGCTGCTGGGACCCCAAGATGAGCAGACACAGGGCAGGCTTCTAAGGGCCCCGGGGCCTGTGCAGACACCAGCCTGGGACGTCCCCCTTACCTACCCGGCTCAGGGTGACAAGGCTTAGCCTCAGCCTGCAGGTCAAGAGCTCCAAGGAAGACCAAGGGGACCCAGCCAGGGGCGGGGTGCCTGAGGATGGGGTGCTGGGAGCTGCCTGGGGGCGGGGTGCCCAGAGGATGGGGGTGTGGGGGGTGCTGGGGGTGGAGTGCCCCGGGGTGCCCGGGGGCGGGCTTGGGGGTGCTGCCCAGGAGCGGGGTGCCCAGAGGATCGAGGTGCTGGGGTGCTGGGGTGGAGTGCCTGGGGGTGGGCTGCGTGTGGGGGGTTCCCCAGGGGCGGAGTGCCCAGAGGATCAGGG
>PISW01013611.1:0-25405 GCA_004023785.1 Mungos mungo
AGGCCTGGCAGGGGACCATGGGGAGAGGAAGGGGGAAGGAGAGCGGGGATGAGTGAGGGACACGGATCAAGGGAGACTATTGAATACTGGAGACGAACCATGGACTGAGGGGGGAGGGGGAGGAAGGGAGGGGGGATGGTCATGGTGGGGGGCACTTGTGGGGAGAAGCACGTGGTGTTATATGGAAACTAATTTGACAGTAAACTATTATAAAAAAAATAGACAAATAATTTTAAAATTCCACTGGAGAGGATATAATTAACTGACTTAGTCTTTGAACCGACTTATGCGGAGATAATGGCTAGTTCATTTGAGCACAACTTTGTTTTATGCCCTTCCTGTATTTGTTTCTAAAAATATAAAAACATTCTAAGGGATTATTGTTACATGATACAATTTTAGTAATTTTTATTTATGGAATGAGTACATAGATATGTAAAGAGGCCAACAAATATAAGCTATATAAATTTAACACTGGAATCTTCCTTTTTTTTCTTTCCTATTTTTAAATAAGTAATAATTCTTTTATTAAATTCATTTAAATTCAGGTTAGCTACCATACAGTGTAGTATTGGTTTCAGAAGTGGAACCAAGTGATTCATCACTTATATACAGAACACAGTGCTCATCCCAACAAATGCCATCCTTAATGCCTATCACCCATTTAGTCCATTCCCACATTCACCTCCCCTCTAGTAACTCTCAGTTTGTTCTCTGTCTTTAAGAGTCTCTCTTGTTTTTCCTTCACTTCCCCTAAGTCCATGTGTTGTGTTTCTTAAATTCCACATATAAGTGAAATCATATGGTATTTGTCTTTCTCTGCCTGACCTATTTCACTTGGCATTATATACTCTAGTTCCATCCATGTTGTTACAAATGGCAAGATTTCATTCTTCTTGGTTGCCGTGTAATACTTCATCTCTCTCTCTCTCTCTCTCTCTCTCTCTCTCTCTCTCACACACACACACACACACACACACACACACATACACACACACACCCCACATCTTTCTTATCCATTCACCTGCTGATGGACATTTGGGGCTCTTTCCATGGTTTGGCTACTGTTGGCAGCCCTGCTGTAATACTGGGGTGCATGAACCCCACTGAATCAACATTTTTGTATCCTTTGGGTAAATACTCGTAGTTCAATTGCTGGATCATAGGGTAGCTCTATTTTTAGTTTTTTGAGGAACCTCCATACTGTTACCCAGAGTGATCACACCAATTTGCATTCTCACCAACTGTGCAAAAGGGTTGCCCTTTCTCCACATCCTTGCCAACACTTGTTGTTTCCTGAGTTGTTAATTTCAGCCACTCTGAAAAGTGTGAGGTGATAACTCATTGTGGTTTTGATTTGTATTTCCCTGATGATGAGTGATGCTAAGCATCTTCTCATGTGTCTGTCTGATATGTCATTTGCAAATAACTTCTCCCATTCTATGGGCTGCCTTTTAGTTTTTTTCTTATTGTTTCCTTTGCTATGCAGAAACTTTTTATCTTGATGAGGTTCCAATAATTCATTTTTGCTTCTCTTTCCCTTGCCTCTGGAGACATGTTAAGTAAGAAGTTGCTGCAGCCTAGGTCAAAGAAGTTGCTGTCCATGTTCTTCCATAGGATTTGGATGGTTCCTGTCTCACATTTAGGTCTTTGATCTGTTTTGACTTTATTTTCGTGTATGGTATAAGAAAGTGGCCCAGACTGCTAGGATTTACCCAAGAGATACAGAAATGCTGATGCATAGGAGCACATGTACCCCAATGTTCATAGCAGCAACGTCAACAATAGCCAAAGCATGGAAAAAGCCTAAATGTCCATCACCTGATGAGTGGATCAAAATGTGGTATATATACATGATGGAGTACTACATGACAATGAGAAAGAATGAAATATGGCCATTTGTAGGAAAGTGGATGGACCTCGAGGGTGTCATGCTAAGCGAAATAAGCCAGGCAGAGAAGGACAGAAACTATAGTTTGCACTCATAGGTCTAACAGGAAAACAGGAGAAATCTAATGGAGGACCAGGGGGAGGGGAAGAGGGAAAGAGAGTTGGGGAGAGAGAGGGATGCAAAACTTGAGAGACTATTGAATGCTGAAAATGAACTGAGGGTTGAAGGAGAAGGGGGGTGGTGATGGTGGAGGGCACTTATGGGGAAGAGCACGGGGTGTTGTATGGAAACCAATTTGACAATAAACTATTTAAAAAAAAAAAAAAGAAAGTGGCCCAGTTTCATTCTTCTTCATGTTGCTGTCCAGTTCTCCCAGCACCATTTGCTAAAGATCCTTTTTTTCCATAGGATGTTCTTTTCTGTTTTGTTGAAGATTAGTTGGCCATATATTTGTGGGTCCATTTCTGAGTTCTCTTTTCTCGTCTGTTGATCTGTGTATCGGTGTTTATGCTACTACCATACTGTCATGATGACTACAGCTTTGTAATATAGCTTAAAGTCCAGAATTATGATCCCTCCAGCTTTCCTTTTCTCTTTCAACATTTCTTTGGTTATTCGGGGTCTTTTGTGGTTCAATACAAATCTTCAGATTGTTTGTTCTAGCTTTGTGAAGAACACTGGTGTTATTTTGATAGGGATCGCACTGAATGTGTAGATGGCTTTGGGTAGTATCAATGTTTTAACATTATGTCTTTTTTCCAATCCATAAGCATGGGATGTTTTTCTATTTCTTTGTGTCATCTTCAAGTTATTTCACAACCTTTCTACAGTTTTCAGCATACAGCTCTTTTACCTCTTTGGTTGGGTTTATTCCTAGGTATTTATTGGGTTTTGGTGCAATTGTAAATGGGATCAATTCCTTGATTTCTCTTTCTGCTACTTCATTATAGGTGTATAGAAATGCAACAAATTTGATTGTTGATTTTATTTATTTAAAACATTTTTTAAACATGAGCAGGGGAAGGGCAGAGAGAGAGGGAGACACAGAATCTGAAACAGACTCCAGGCTCTGAGCTGCCAGCACAGAGCCTGACACAGGGCTCGAACTCATAAACTGCAAGATTGCGACCTGAGCTGAAGTCGGACACTTAACCAACTGAGCCACCCAGGCGCCCATGATTGTTGATTTTATATGCTGTGACTTTGCTGAATTCAGTACTAGCAGTTTTTCAGTGGAATCTTTTGGGTTTTCCATGTAGAGTATTATGTCATCTGCATAGAGTGAAAGTTTGACTTCTTCTTTGCAAATTTGTACTCTTTTTTTTTTTCTTTTTGATGATTGCTGAGGCTAGGACTTCCAGTACTACGTTGAACAACAGTGGTGAGAGTGGACATCCCGGTTGTGTTCCTGACCTTAGGGTAAAAGCTCTCAGTTTTTCCCCCTGAGGATGGTATTAGCTGTGGGCCTTTCACATATGACTTTTATGATATTGAGGTATGTTCCTTCTATCCCTGCTTTCTTGAAGAGTTTTATCAAGAAAGGATACATAAAAGGGTGTATTACCAGTTTTGTTTCTATCCTTGGATTCAATGTTAAATCGGATACATATTATGGGACATATTCAATGTTAAATCGGATACATATTATGGGACATAATAGGACAATAGGACAAAATCAAGAAGAATAGGACAAAGGTCATGTAACCCACTAACTAGAAATACTGGCAATAATTTGCTTGGTTTTAAGACACACTTAAAAATCAGAGAAATGGGGGGGGGGTGCTTGGGTGGCTCAGTCAGTTGAGTGTCCCAACTTCAGCCAGGTCATGGTCTCATGGTTTATGGGTTTGAACTCAGCATGAGGCTTTCTGCTGTCAGCATGGAGCCTGCTTTGGATTCTCTGTCCCCCTTGCCCTCTGCCTCTCCCCTACATGTACATACAAGCATGTGTATTCATTCTCTCTCTTTCTCTCTCTCTCTCAAAAATAAACATTTAAAATAAAATAAAATAATCTCTTAAAAAATTAGAGAGATGTTAAGGTCGTACCTAAAGTATATGAGCTTTGGGATCAGTTCTGGGTACATAACCCAGCTCTACCACTAGCTATGCAACACTGGAAAAAGTACTTTGGAGCCTTGGTTCCTTCATGAGGCAAAACAGAGCTCTTGTCTTGGAAAAGCATAATAGCATTTCATTACAACAGTGCAGATGTAAGGTGCACCTGGATGGTTCAGTTGGTTAAGCATCTAACTCTTGATATCAGCTCAGGTCACGATCTCATGGTTCGTGAGATTGAGCCCCTCAATGGGCTGTGTGCTGACAGCATGGAACCTGCTTGGGATTCTCCTTCTCCCTCCCTCTCTGTCTCTCCCCTGCTCACACTCTGTCTCTGTCTCTCTCAAAATATAAGTAAACTTTAAAAAATGTATAAGTTAGACAATGTACTTGCCACCTGATATAAGCAGATATACTCAATAATTAGTAGCTATTCTTTCCTTAATGTTTATTTGTTAATTTTTGAGAAAGAGAGAGAACATGTGTGGAAGAGGGGCAAAGAGAGACAGAGGATTTCAAGCAAGCTCTGCTCTGACAGAGCTTGAACACAGGGCTTGAACTCACAACACATATTATCATGACCTGGGCTGAGAGTAAGAGATACCAAATCAATTGATCCACCCAGGCACCCCAATAGCTATTCTTACTAGCTTCTGAAATAGATTTTGAAAAGGCAGAGCTATGATGTCTGTGTAAAGACTTATGAAAAAGGTATAAAAGCTCAAAATTATATATATAATTAATATTTACTTATATTACTTTTTTCGAAGTAAGAAGGAAAAATTTTAAAGGGTTAGTTCAAGTGAGAACCAGAAAGAATAGTCCTATTGATTTTGGGCAATATATCCTTTTTCTTTAATAATGATAAATGTAAAGGGTCTCATTCAAGTGTTTACATTTTCTCCTTGGGGTAAAGGGATAAATGGAAAGAAGAGGGAGAGGGAACAGAAGGAAGTGGAGTGGGGTAGAGAAAAAAAGGGAAGACGATACAGGAAAGCTGGGAGAGGAGGAACAGGGGAGGAAGGAGGCTTTAAGGAATGAAATAGGGAGGAGGATGGAACTATGTTGCTGATTTTTATGTTTATTAAAATGGACATAAAATACATTCCTCCAATACACATACACACTTTGCTGAGTAAAAGTTATTACTGAAGGTGGAACAACTCTGCAATTTACTGACAGGTATTTGTAATGGTCTTTGCCTTTTTGAAATATGATTTGAACTCATTTCCAAGCTATCATCTTTAAGTTTTCAGATTTGACTGCCAAATCTGATTGGTCTGTTCTCCATGGTTTATTATCGATATTGATACTTCTTGAGTATTTCTCTTCCTTGTTTTCTGGTATGTATAAGGGCAGCTAAACTGTAACATAATGATTTATATACAACTTAGTGTCACTGGTTCAAGTTTACAATTAGCTTGGCACATTGTAATATTATTTTTGAAATTATTACTATCATTGATTCATTAAATAATAGTGCCATTTTATAACATAGTACTGTTTGGGGCTGAGGAAATAGGATCAGTAGCAATGCTGTAAGGTAACATGCAGTATTTTGCTAAGATTTTTATTGCTAAAGTTAGATTTAGAGAATATTGCCTGATCTCTGGTACACCTGAATCCACATTATATCATACAAGGAGTCTGTGGTGTGTGCCAGGCAACCCTACTGACAGTCAAGAGAGGGTGTAATTTAGTGACACAAACAAGGATAGAATGCTTTCACTTCAAAAGGTCACAAATTGCCAATTTAGGGTTGCATTTTTTTCTTTTCTAAGGAAGAACAGCACCACTCTGGGTTGGATCGACTTTATTAGATTTTGTGTTTCCTCTTTCCTGATTTGCTCTTCCACTTTTCCAAGAACACATTCACTTGTCAAGTCACTTCTTAAGAAAGGGACCATCAAAGGTAACTTCCACTTCCATGAATACTTTAAAATGGCTTTAGCTGGCCCTTACACTTGATTAGTTTTGATGTTAATACAATACCAGCAGGCAAACCATTTCCTAACAGAATTTTAAAGATACTACCTTCCTTACATTCTAGAATCCAGTATTACTGGTAAAACTTTTGAGGTTGGTGTGATTCTTATTATTTTGTAAGACTTGTTTTCCTGCCTGAAAATCTTTACGATCTTCTCTTCATTCCTGGAATACTGAAATACCCTACAGTGCCTTGCTGTGGGTTTTAGGTTTTCCCCCCATTCATTATATTAGATAGTTGGTGGGATCTTTCAATCTACGACTTCTGGCTCTTTGGCTCTGGGAAATTCTCTTCTATCATTTCTTTAGGATTTCTCTTTATTGCCTGTGTTCTTTTTCTGGAAATTATAATATCTGATGTTAGGCCTCCTGGACTTGAACCTTCTCTGCTCTTCTTCAACCATTTCCCATCTTTTTGTTTTATTTTCCCAGAAATAACATAAAATTATCTTACTGTTCTCTTCTTGAATGTTTTATTTGGGAAATCACATTCTCTATTACTTTTTCAGAGTATTTTTAAAATGTTTTTTAAATGCTTTTTTATTTTTGAGAGACAGAGAGCATGAGCAGGGGAGGGGCAGAGAGAGACGGGAACACAGAATCTAAAGCAGGCTCCAGGCTCTGAGATGTCAGCACAGAGCCCGATGCAGGGCTCAAACTCGTGAACTGCGAAATCATGACCTGAGCCAAAGTTGGCCGCTTAACCGACTAAGCCACCCAGGTGCCCCATAGAGTATTTTATTTTACATAATTGATCTTGACTCTCTCTGAGGGAGCTGAGAGATTTTTTTTTTAAAGTTCTTTACTAATCTCTAGTTGTCTCAGGGGCCAGGATATTTCCTTCTAATGGGGCAAAGTATTTTTTTATCCTGGTCTTTCTCTCTTCTCTACGGAAGGATTTTTTAAAATATCTGGTGATACTCAATTGTCCATCCCAATTTAAAAAGCACTAGAAGTCTAGGGGAGTTTTTGCACATGGTGAGTGACTAACAAGGCTTCTTTCTGGTAAGTGTAAGGGATCTGGTCATTACAGTTTGAAACCCTTATATAACACAAGATAGAGGGCTTTGCATAAGGTCCCAGTGCACACTCTTATTGCCCAATTCCCTCCAGGCAGTCTGTCTTTGTATTTGTTTATCTGAAGGGTAAATACCTGCCTGCCAGTCTTTCTACTCATGGCAGTGGGTTATTCCTTTCATATACTTTTAAGCAATCCCCCTCACCTTTTTAAGCACCCAGACACACTTCTCCATGATTCTGCAAACTGCTGGACAGAACAGCTCTTTCATTAGCTAAAGTTTCTTCTACATATACTGGGCTTCCTTCATCATTAATACTCTATCTACATTCCAGTTTCTAGAAATGAGTTCATATATCCCATATATTGCTAAGCCCCCTCTCATTCTTTTTATTTTCTTTCATTTCAATGACGTCTTGAGAGGGTGAGGAGCTAAAGACTTGTACTAAAAATATACATAAGGCATATGTATATTTTAACAGGAAACAACCTGATTACTTTAAAGTTCAATGGACTTGATTTTAAGATAATGAAACAAAAGCACTTGAAAATTGTATTAATTATTATATCTAGGAAGAAATAAAATTTGAATACTATCTACCCTAGCTTCCCATGCCAAAGTCTTAGAATGCTACATATGACAAATAACCATACCTACTGCATAAATGCAGGACTCTTTTTGAATGACAAATTAGTTAAGTATAATCTAAAGTACAGATGTTGACAGTTTCCATTTGTACTACATGCTTACTAAGCATGGCTATAAAATATAAAAGACACAGAAATCACATGAAAAAATAAAGATACTAAAAGATGACACAAAAGTATACTCTGATTACTGAGATCTAGAATCAAGGGATTTGAGCTGGAAGACCTCACAGGATAATGTAGTCTAATTATTTAATTTTCCAGAAGTGAAAATAAAGACTGAGAAAGTTTCAGTGTAGAGAGTCAGTAGGTATCCTTTGCTAAACTAAAAGAAACAACTACTCATATTAAGAATGATCAAAGCTTAGTGGAGAATATAATAATGCCTTTTCATCACAAATTAGAAGTTTTGATCAGGTTCAAACTCTGTAAGAACTGAGTTAACATAAAGTAACTGAAATACCAAATGATATTCATACTTACTCATTACCCCAGTCCAGGCGCACGGTGATATGCCGCTTAACCTCCCGCACCTGATCCTGAGTGAGGTGACCAGACAGTAGCTGCCTCCGAAGGTCAATAAGTTCATTCATCACATGGCGTAGCTTGTAGAAAAGATCTACTTTGTGTTTCTGAAAGGGCATTTTTGGTGTTGGGTGAAATGAAAAAAGGATAGGGAAAGACAATGAAAAAAGAAAGAGAAATAGTTAAACTATGAAAAGTGTACATTTCTCTGAATCTCTAAAAAAAAAAAAGCAATGTAAAGAGAAGCATATTTAAGAATCTTAAAACAAAGTCCTTAGTTCCTACTGTCTAAAAATCTCTATATAGTGATATCTAACAAGTAATATAACTCATCTGGATCATGCAAAGTACTGTTTATCTCTACTCCATTCTACACAATTCGTTTTCCAGTAAATCAGAGTTACTAAACTTAATCAGAACAGAAAGTTTCATAGGAGTCTACAGCTGATTTCCCTGTCACAAGTTACTATGTATATAATATCTCTGGTTTCTCTAGGAGGGATACTCAAGTTGGGGAAGGGAAGAGAGAATCACTTGCCCTACTTTGAAGGAACTACGGTTCCAATAAAAGCCACAGTCTCTGGAGTAATATTCACTCCAGGTTTCCTGGCCTCATCTAATTTTAATTAGCTTTTGTAAACACTATGCATCCCTAGTGTCAAAGATTTCTATTCTTTTCAGTTTAATAAAAGTGTCAGCTTTATAAGAGTTAAATGGAAACATCTTAATGAATTTAATTATGGACATCATAGGGATTTTAACCTTACCAGTAAAAAATGTAAATGCCATGACAGTAGATGTTTGAGGAAAAAGATTTACTTAAGAATACAGATTTAGAGAAGTGTCTATTCAGATCTTCTGCCCAGTTCTTCATTGGATCATTCATTTTTCGTGTATGGAGTTTAGTGAGCTCCTTGTATATTTTGGATACTAACCCTTTATCTGATATGCCATTTGCCACTATCTTTTCCCATTCTGTCGGTTGCCTATTAGTTTTGATTGTTTCCTTTGCCTTGCAGAAGCTTTTTATCTTGATGAGGTCCCAGTAGTTCATTTTTGATCTTGATTCCCTTGCCTCTGGGGATGTGTCGAGGAAGAAATTGCTGCGATTGAGGTCTAGGAGGCTATTTCCTGCTTTTTCTCAAGGGTTTTTATGGTTTCCTGTCTCACATTCAGATCCTTTATCCATTTTGAGTTTATTTTTGTGAATGGTGTCAGAAAGTGGTCTAATTTCATTTTTCTGCATGTTGCTGTCCAGCTCTCCCAACACCACCTGTTGAAGAGGCTGTCTTTTTTCCAAAGGACACTCTTTACTGCTTTGTCAAAGATTAATTGGCCATATACTTGTGGGTCCAGTTCTGGGTTCTCCATTGGTCCATGTGTCTGTTTTTGTGCCAGTACCATACTGTCTTGATGATGACAGCTTTGTAGTAGAGGCTAAAGTCTGGAATCGTGATGCCTCCCGTTTTGGTTTTCTTCTCCAATACTACTTTGGCTATTCGAGGTTTTTTGTGGTTCCATATGAATTTTAAAATAGTTTGTTCTAGCTTTGAGAAGAATGCTTTGACCTGAATAGACACTTCTCCAAAGAGGACATCCAGATGGCTAACAGGCGCATGAAATGATGCTCAGTGTCACTCATCATCAGGGAAATTCAAATCAAAACCACACTGAGATACCACCTCACACCAGTCAGAGTGGCTAAAATGAACAAATCAAGAGACTATAGATGCTGGCGAGGGTGTGGAGAGACGGGCACCCTCCTACACTGTTGGTGGCAATGTAAACTGGTGCAGCCGCTCTGGAAAACAGTGTGGAGGATCCTCAAAAAACTATCGATAGAACTCTACTATGACCCAGCAATAGAACTGCTAGAGATTTACTCAAGGGATACAGAAGTGCTGATGCATAGGAGCACATGTACCTCAATGTTCATAGCGGCACTTTCTACAATAGCCAAATCATGGAAAGAGCCTAAATGTCCATCAACTGATGAATAGATCAAGAAGATGCCGGCATATATATACAATGGAGTACTATATGGCAATGAGGAAGAATGAAATCTGGCCATTTGTAGCAAAGTGGATGGACCTTGAGGGTGTCATGCTAAGCGAAATAAGTCAGGCAGAGAAGGATAGATACCATATGTTTGCATTCATAGGTCTAACAGGAGAGACCTGGCAGGGGACCATGGGGAGAGGAAGGGGGAAAGAGAGCAAGGGAGAGTGAGGGACACACATCAAGGGAGACTACTGAATACTGAAAATGAACCATGGACTAAAGGGGGAGGGGAAGGGAGGGGGAGACGGAGGGGGAGATGGTCATGGTGGGAGGCACTTGTGGGGAGAAGCACTGGGTGTTATATGGAAACCAATTTGACAATAAACTATAAAAAAATACAGATTTAAAAACCAAAGTCTTATTTGCTCACAAATGCAATCTTGGTTTGGAAATTTTTAGGTTTCTCTTTCAGGTACAGAGAAGCATGATTCTATATGATAATTAAAATCTTGGAAAGTATTTATAAGGAATTCTTTTTAGGGGTACCTAGATGGCTCAGTCAGTTAAGTGTCTGACTTCGGCTCAGGTCATGAACTTGGATTTCAGGAGTTCAAGCTCCGCATAGGGCTCTGTGCTGACAGTTCAGAGCCTAGAGCCTGCTTTTGTATTCTGTGTCTCCCTCTCTCTCTGCCTCTCCCCTGCTTGCTCACTTGCACGTGCGTGCTCTCTCTCTCTCTCTCAAAAATAAAGATTTTTTTAAAAATTAAAAAAAAAAGAATGCTTTTTAAAGTCACATCAACCCATACTATAGGGTTAGTAAAGCCTCTATCTGGAATTTCTCCTAAAAAGATACTTGCCAAAATAAGCTCGTTTAAAGTTAACAGCAGAAGCAGCAGATATTCGTGGCAGTGATCTTATGATTAAAGTGTTCAATACCTCATGCTACTTAGAAATCATCTAATGGAGCATTAGACTTTTAGAGGTCCATCTCAAAGAGATGTTTTATGTTTATTTATTTTTGGGAGAGAGAGACAGAGGGTGAGCAGGGGAGGGGAGGAGAGAGAGACAGACCCAGAATCTGAAGCAGGCTGCATCCAGGCTCTGAGCTGTCAGCACGGAGCCCAATGTGGGGCTCAAACTCACAATCCATGAGATCATGACCTGAGCTGAAGTTAGACAGTTAATCAACTGAGGTACCCAGGCACCCCTCACGGAGAAAGTATTTTTAAGTAGAAGACTTAGGAATAATGTACTCTAACTGTATCATTGCAAATAGCATGAGATCCTTTTTTACTCAATGTTTATATGAAGAAAAGTTAAGAACCTTGATGGTACACAATGCTGGCAGAATGAACTCAAAAATCCTTGTCAGTCCATATAACAAGTCCTAAGAAAATTATCATTTAGAAAATTGATATCTTAAGGTAAGCGATAAAGGCAACGTGGTTTTTGCTTCCAATATATTCATTTCTTTTTGATAAAATAGGGCCGCCTAAGTTTAAATATAAAATTAGATGATTTCCCCATCAAACCATACCCACTGCAGGAATACACAAGCATTTATTCAATTACTTGATTACAAATGTTTCTGGAGCACTTGATGAATGCTATCACTGTGTTGTGACCAAAAGTCCCCACTCTCATGGTTTCATCCTAGAAAGCAGAGTAGACCACAGACAAATAAATAAAGATGGTGATAAGTTCTATAAATAAAATTAAAGCACAGTAGGAATAGTAGGTGGCCAATGGTGGGTTGGCTAGGGAGTGGGAGAATGTAATGCATCAGGTATTGATGGTGGGCAGGGAAAGGTTTCTTTGGGAACTAAAGTTTAAGGAGAAACCTTAATGAAATAAGGTGACAACATTTGGGAAAACTAGGGAAGTTCAAATTTAAATAAAAATTTGAAAAAAAAAACTGAGGAGGTTTTAGAGGCATAAAAAACAGCAAGAACAAATGCCTTGATGTGGAAGTGGACTTAGTTTATTCATGGAGAACGGAGAGGTCTATGCACCTGCAGCAAAGTGAACAAAGGGGAGAGTGGTGATGATGTAGTCAGAGAGGTAACAGGGACCAGATTAGGCAGGGCTTTTGTAAGCCATGTCAAAGGGTTTGGCTTTTATTCCAAGCAAGATGGAAAGCACTGAAGATAGGGAAAAGAGTGACGTCATAGGATTAAGGCTTGAAAGCATTACTCTGAGTGTTGCTGAGAATAAACCATGAAAAGGCAAAAAGGAAGGCAGGGGTTCCAGTCAGCAGGCTATTTATTACAACAATCCACAGGATGATAGTTGACAAGACAAAGGTAAGAAGTGTAATGTGAAAATTTTAGGGCTGGAGTTTTGACATGCTTTGTAAAAGGTCAGAGCTGTCAGGATCTGCTGATAGATCAGATGTGGGATATGAGTGGAGTCAAGAATAATTCTTTTTCCTGGCCTGGGAAGCATGTCTGGAAGAGGGAAACAATGTTCAATTTTGACATGCTAGGTTTGACACTGAATTCCAGTATTTAGAGGTCAGGAAAGTGAGGAGTATCTAGCACAGGAAACTACGAAGGAGAAAGAAGTGAGATGAGAGGAAAAGCAGGAGTGTCTTGAATACACGGTTTTAATGAGGACTTTGTCAAATGACCTAAGAGGTTAAATAAAATACAGACTGAGAGTTAGCCACTGCATTTGGTTTGTGGTGGCCATTGATGATTCCTATAAGGGCAATTTTGATGAAATGGTTGGAGTAAATTCAAGAGTAATAGGAGAGAAGAAAATGGGAACAGAGCACAGACAACTCTTGTAGAATTTTCAGTAATTGGAATCAGAGAAATAAGGTAGTATAACAGTGCTGTGCAATCAGGGGAGGGTTTTTTTTTAATGAGACAAAAATTTAGGCTATTTGTATGCTGAAGGGAATGGTCTAGTAAAGAGAAAAAATTTGATGGTGCAGGTGTTAACTCCTTAAGTACCCAAGAAGAGATGGGTCCCAGGTCAAAAATGGAAGCTCTGTTTAGGCTAGATATTCCATATATTGTCATAGAGGAAAAGCATAGAAACGGATAATGACACAGGCATTTGGGGGATTTGGTGACAGGAAAACTAAAATTTTCCTCCAGGGGCTTTATTCTCAAGGAAATAAGAAATAAGGTCATCAGCTGAGAGTGAGTAGGGTGGGAGGGAGTTAGAGATTTGACAATAGATGAGGAGTTGTGAAACAGTTTCATAGAGAGTGGTAACACAATTTCGACAGGAGATAGGTAGTACAACTATCAGATGATTGTGGGATTTGTGAACACTAATTAAAAGTGTGGTTGTGTGGGTTTTTTAAGCAAAGGGTAATGATACAGCATATTGATACTAAAATATCATGTAGGTGTGTGTATATGTGTGTACATATATGTATGCACACATATACACACAGTGCTTATGCAACACATACATGCACACATATACATACAATATCAATACAAAAATATAATATACTCCTTTAAGGCATTAAACAGTCGCTTATTTTCTTAAGAGTTTCTAACAGTCTGTACTGTCCAAAGATGACTACAATACCTCCCATCCCAAGTACTATTCTGCAAAAATGTGACCTTCACACTTCTCCAGTATGAGATGGAGTCTATTTCTTCACATTTTGAATCTAGGAAGGCCCTGAGACTGCTTTGACCAACTGAACACAATAGCAGGGAACTAAAGTTAGTTCTAGAAGCAGCCCTTAACTTGTCTGGCAGCTTCAGCTTCCTGCCTGTTGGAATATATGCTCCTTCTGGAAGGTTCTCTCTTAGAATTCGGCTGTCATGCTGTGAAAAGCCCAAGCTGCATGGAGAGGCCACAGGGAGACACTCCATTTAGCAATCTCAGCTATGTGAGTGAGCCAACTTAGCTGCTATGCCTAGCCCAGGAGAACCTTCAGAGGACTACAGCTTCTACCAAAATCTGACTGCAACTTGAGAAGCCCTATGTGAAAACTACCCAACTGAGCTCACTCTATCCAAAGAAGAATGAAATATAATAAATAGTTGTTTTAAGTCACTAAGACATGGGGTAGTTTGTTATGTGGATAATTGGAAAAACAGTACACTATTTTCTCTAACAAAAAAATCAGTTGTTTTTCATTCTATGAAGCCAGGAATGCTAACTCTGCACTAAGAATGAAATGGGTCACATAATCAAAAAGTAGAACTATTAGTACAATCAATATGATGTGAATCTCTTTCTCCAGGCCAACCTAACAAGCTCTGTTGACCAGAGCTCCTAGCACTAGAGGTTGCTCCACCAGCACTGCTCTGACACCACACTGCACTCTTGGGTTTGCTGGCAGAAAGCATACACCATTCAAGATGAGCAATCTTGAGCGACTGGCCAGACTACAACATTTACCTAGGATCACTTGATACCACAGGACAGATGAATGCCCCACTTTGGCTGAATGATGCTTTTCTACTGAGACTTCTACTCCTCAGTAGATTAAAATAACAGTACAATTAGGTTGGTGTAAGGTCTAGCTTTCCTGCATAATCATCCTTAGTTCTTATCAAGGCTAAAATAAATGCAGGAAAATTTTTAAAAAGGGTGGGGAGAGTTAAGATGGCAGAGTAGTATGGGGACCCTGAGCTTGTTCGTCCCTGAAATGTAGCCAGATCAGCATCAAACCATTTTGAACACCTAGGAAATTGATCGGAGGATTAACACAACAATCTGTATAATATGAGTTGGAGAACTTGGCAGATACACGATATAGAGAGGTGAATTGATGGAGAGAAAAGCCACGGAGCCATGGAGGGCAGGGAGCCTTTTTTGTGGAGAGGAGAAAGAGAGAAAGAAAAAGGGAGAGAGTGCAGCACACTGGATCACACAAGAAAAGCACTACTCCCAAAGAAGCTGGAGAGAAAGAGAAAGAGTGCAAACACTCACAGGAGACTGGACAAGAAATCTGTTCCCCCAAACCATTGACAGTGAGAAAGGAGAGGGTTTTTATACTGCCAGGATTCTATAAACAGTGGAGCAAAAAATCTAAAGGTTCACAGTTCAGTGCCTGGTAGTAGTCTGGTGAAGAAGTAGAGCAAATCTTGAGGAGCAGCCAGTGTGGTCTGAGAGGTCTGTGTGCCACACAGGGAGAAGTAGTTCCCTAGCATGGAGTGCATTTGGTCAAGGCCATATGGCCTCTCCACAGGCAAAAGTTCTGGCACACCATGGAAAGCTGCCATGTTTACTGATATTGGAACAAAGACTCCACAGTGCAGCAAAACTTGACACCAGCTATGTGTTCTGATTTGCCATAAACTTGGAGCCTCTGCTGCTGCACAATGTTTTCAGGGATAAGCCAGGACTGGCCATTGCTAGCAAGACACTCCTTCAGAGAATCAGCATGGGTTGAAAGCTGTGGGGGTCTCTGAAGTATGGGATTTTGAAACACAGCCCCATCTGAGATAAAATTCTAGACAGAAGTAACACCTGGCAGGCAGACAGCTTGGACACAGACATGGCAAAGGCAGGAAGCGGATAGAAGCCTGAGATAAGGAAGGGGTGCCTGATAGTGTGTCTGTGAAGGCACAAAATTCCCAAGCCAGAGACTAGAGAGCTGGTGAAGCCATTTTGACCTCATGGATGGACCTCAGTGACCTAAGCAGCACCACCAAGTGGAGAACAGAGCCATTACACCAAGTTCCACACACCTGTGCCCTCCAGGCACATTCCCCAGAAGACCAGCACAAATCCCTTCCACCTGCTTAGTCTACAGACTAAAGTGTGCTCCCAAGTTTCAGTTCTAGGGGAAACTGGATATAACATCATTTGAATTTCATTGTTTGCTTGTTTGTTTTATTTGCTTCTAATTTTGCTTATATTGTTTTCTTTTTCTTCGTTTTCTTTCTCTTTCTTGGACACAGAAAGAACAAATTTTTAAAATTTTTTGTTATTTTTAAATTCTATTTTAGTTTCTTCTATTTTATTATTTAAAAACTTTTTTAGTTGGTATGAGCACTGGGTGTTATATAAAACCCAACTTGACAATAAACTATAAAAAAGTAAATAAAAATAAAAACATTTTTAATTTAAAAAAATTTAAACTTTCTTCCTTTCTCTTTTTTCTCTTTTCTCTCAACAAGCCGACTGAAACAACAGATAGGATATAACTTCCTTTTATTGTTTTGTGGGGTCTTAGTTTTTTTAAACTTTAATTTAAATTTTATTAATTTTTTTCTTTCTCCAAAATGACAAGATGGAGAGATTCACCCTCACAAAAAGAACAGGAAGAAGTGATGGCCATGGATTTAATCTATACCAATATAAGTAAGATGTCTGAACTAGAATTTAAAACCAAAATTATAAGAATACTAGCTGGGGTTGAGAAAAGCATAGAAGACACCAGAGAATCCCTTTCTGCAAAGATAAAGGAACAAAAATCTAGTCAGGCCAAAATTAAAAATGTTATAACCAAGATGCAAACTGAAATGGATGCCATGATGGCAAGGGTGGACGAAGCAGAGCAGTGAATTAGTGATATAGAAAGCAAAATTATGGAAAATAATGAAACAGAAAAAAGAAGGAAGAAAAGGCAAAAGACTGCGATACATACAAGATGTAGAGACTCCGTGACAACAACAGGTGTTTCATAGATATCCTAGAAGATGAAGAGAGAGAAAAAGGGGCAGAAGGCTTACGTGAGCAAATTATAGCTGAAAACTTTCCTAATCAGGAGAAGGACACAGACATCAAAATCGAAGAAGCACAGAAAGCTCCCATTAGATTAAACAAAAAACTAACCATCACAAAGGCATATCATTGTCAAATTCACAAAATACACAAAGAATCATGAAAGCAGTGAGGCAAAAAAAAAAAAAAAAAGTACTTAACCTACAAGGGAAGACAGATAAGGTTTGCAGTAGATGTGTCCACAGAAATTTGGCAGGCCAGAAAGGAGAGGCAGGATATAATCAATGGTTATAATCAATGGTTAATGGGAAAAATCGCAGCCAAGAATTCTTTATCCAGCAAGGCTGCCATTCAGAATAGAAGGAGAGATAAACAATGATGAAGAAAAACTAAAGGAGTTCTTGACCACTAAACCATCCCTGCAAGAAATTTTAAGGAGAACTCTTTGAGTGGAGAAAAAAAACAAATAAAACAGACCAAAAGCAACAGATGAAAGGACGCAAGAACATCACCAGAAACACCAACCCTACAGGCAACATAATGACATCAATTCATATCTTTCAATAATCACTCTAAATGTAAATGGACTAAATTCTCCAATCAAAAACCACAGGGTATCAGAATGGATAAAAAAACAAGATTCATTTATATGGTGCCTACAAGAGATTCATTTTAGACCTAAGACACCTGCAGATTGAAAGTAAGGGGATAGAGAACCATCTATCATGCTAATAGACATCAAAAGAAAGCCAGAGTGTCCATATTTATATCATACAAACTAGATTTTAAAACAAAGATTGTAACAAAAGATGAAGAAAGGTGTTATAACATAATTAAGGAACTATATGATAATGTTTTTAAAAAAATTTTTTTGAGAGGCAGAGAGAGATAGCATGAGCAGGGGAGGGTCAGAGAGAGAGGGAGAAACAGAAACTGAAGCAGACTCCAGGCTCTGAGCTAGCTGTCAGCACAGAGCCCAATGCGGGGCTCAAACCCATGAACCGTGAGATCATGACCTGAGTCGAAGCTGGATGTTTAACGGACTGAGCCACCCAGGTGCCCTGGAACCATATGATAATTAGATCATCATTAAGAAGATCTAACAATTGTAAATATTCATGCTCCCAACTTGGGAGAAGCCAGATATATAAATCAATTAGTCACAAATATAAAAAAAACATTGATAATAATATCCCAATGTTCATAGCAGCACTGTCAATAATAGCCAAATCATGGAAAGAACCTAAATGTCTATCGCCCGATGAATGGATCAAGAAGATGTGGTATATATATACAATGGAGTATTACATGGCAATGAGAAAGAATGAAATAGACTATTTGTAGCAAAGTGGATGGACCTCGAGGGTGTCATGCTAAGCGAAATAAGTCAGGCGGAGAAGGACAGATACCATATGTTGGCACTCATAGGTCTAACAGGAAAACAGGAGAAACCTAATGGAGGACCATGAGAAGGGGAAGAGGGAAAGAGAGTTGGGGAGAGAGAGGGACACAAAACCTGAGAGACTACTGAATACTGAAAACAAACCAAGGGTTGAAGGGGGAGGGGGAGGAGGAAGGGAGGTAGTGGTAATGGAGAAGGGTACTTGTGGGGAAGAGCACTGGGTGTTATATGGAAACCAATTTGACAATAAACTATTAAAAAAATAGTAGAGGACTTTAATACCCCACTTACAGCATTGGACAGATCGTCTAAGTAGCAAATCAACAAGGAAGCAATGATTTTGAATGACACAATGGACTGGATGGACTTAACAGATACATTCAGAACATTTCATCCTAAAGCAGCAGAATACACATTCTTCTCCAGCGCACACAGAACATTCTCCAGACAGATCACACACTGGGTCACAAATCAGCCCTCAACAAGTACAAAAAGATCAATATCACACAATACATATTTTTAGACCACAATTCTATGAAACTTGAAATCAACCATAAGAAAAAAATCTAGAAGACCATAAATACTAGGAGATTAAAAAAACATCTTACTGAAGAATGGATATGTCAACCAAGATATTAAAGAGGAAATTAAAAAGTACATATAAGTCAATGAGTAACAAAAAGACAACAGTCCAAAATCTTTGGGATGCAGCAAAGAGTGAAGTATTTAGCAATCCAGGCCTTCCTAAAGAAGGAAGAAAGGTCTCAAATACACAACCTAACCTTACACCTAAAGGAGCTGGAAAAAAGAACAGCAAATAAAGCCCCAAAACAGCAGAATAAGGGAAATAATAAAGATTAGAACATTAATTAGCAAAACTAGGAGCTGACTTTTTTGTTTCTTAAATTTTTAAATGTTTATTTAATTTTGAGAAAGAGCATGAGCATGGGAGAAGCAGAGAGAGATGGAGACACAGAATCTGAAACACGACCCAGGCTCTGAGCTGTCAGCATAGAGCCTGACATGGGGCTTGAACCCACAAACCATGAGGTCATGACCTGATCTGAAGTCAGACAATTAACTGACTGGGCCACCCAGGTGCCCCAGGAGCTGGTGCTTTGAAAGAATTAACAAAATTGATGAACCCAGCCATATTTATCAAAAAGAAAAAGGTAAGGACCGAAATAAATAAAATCATGAATCAAAGAGGAGCAATCAAAACCAATACCATAGAAATATAAACAATAATAAGAGAATATTCTGAGCATTTATATGCCACCAAATAGGGAAATATGCAAGAAATTGATAAATCCCTAGAAACATATAAACCACCAAATTGAAACAGGAAGAAATAGAAAATTTGAACAGGCCCATAACCAGTAAAGACTTGATTCAGTAATCAAAAATCTCCCAAAAAACAAGAGTCCAGAGATGGATGGCCTTCCAAGGGAATTCTATCAGACATTTAAAGGGAAGTTACTATTTTTTTGAAGCTATTCCAAAAAAATAGAAACAGAAGGAAAACTTCTAAACTCATTCTATGGGGCCAGTATTACCTTCATTTCAAAACCAAAGACCTCACTAAAAAGGAGAATTACAGACCAATTTCCCTGATGAACATGAATACCAAAATTCTCAACAAGATACTACCAAACCAAATTCAACAATACAATAAAAGAATTATTCACCACGTTTAAGTGGGATTTTCTCCTGGGCTGCAGGGCCGGTTTGGTATCTGCAAATCAATCAACATGATACATCAGATTAATAAAAGAAAGGATTAAGAACTTCATGATCCTCTCAATTGATGCAGAAAAAGCATTTGACACAATACAGCATCGTTTCTTGATAAAAACTCTCAAGAAAATAGGGATAGGAGGAATACTTCTCAACTTCATAAAAGCCATACATGAAAGGCCCACAGCAAGTATCATCCTCAGTGGGGAAAAACCAAGAGCTTCTCTCCTGAGCTCAGGAACATAACATGGGTGTCCACTCTCACCACAATTGTTCAACATATTACTGGATGTCCTAGCCTCAGCAATCACACAACAAAAAGAAGAAAAGGCAAACAAATTGGCAAATAAGAAGTCAAACTTTCACTCTCCACAAATGACACTACGTGGAAAATCCAAAAGACTCCACCAAAAAAACTGCTAGAACTAATGCATGAATTCATCAAAGTCACAGCATATAAAATCAATGTACAGAAATTGGTTGCATTTCTATACACTAATAATGAAGCAGCAGAAAGAGAAATCAAGGAATCAATCCCATTTACAACTGTAACAAAACCCACAAGATATCTAGGAATAAACCTAACCAAAGAGGTAAAAGATCTGTACGCTGAAAACTACAGAAAACTTATGAAGAAAGTGAGGATGGCACAAAGAAAGAGAAAAACATTCCATGCTCATATTCCAAGAACATATATAGTTAAAATGTTGATACTACCCAAAGCAATGTACACATTCAATGCAATCCCTATCAAAATAACACCAGCATTCTTCAAAGAGTTAGAACAAACAATCCTAAAATTTTTATGGAACCACAAAAGACCCTGAATATTCAAAGGAATGTTGAAAAAGAAAATCAAAACTGGAGGCATCATAATTCCAGACTTCAAGCTGTATTACAAAGCTGTAATCATCAAGACAGTATGGTAGTAGCACAAAAACAAATTCATACATCAATGAAACAAAAACATAAATACATAAATCAATGGAACAAAATAAAAACCCAGAAATGTACCCTCAAATGTATATTCAACTAATCTTTGACAAAGCAGGAATGAACATCAAATGGGAAAAAGACAGTCTCTTCAGCAAATGGTGTTAGGAAAACTGCACAGTGACATAAAGGATGAAACTAGACCACTTTCTTACACCTTACACAAAAATGAATTCAAAACAGATGAAAGACCCAAATGTAAGACAGGAAACCATCAAAACCCTAAAGAAGAAAATTGGCAACAACCTCTTTGACCTTGGCCACAGCAACTTCCTACTAGACATATCTCCAGAGGCAAGGAAAATAAAAGCAAAAATGAATTATTGGGACCTCATCAAGATAAAAAGCTTCTGCACAGCAAAGGAAACAATCAATAAAACTAAAAGGCAGCTGACAATGGGAGAAGATATTTGCAAGTGATATCAGATAAGGGTTGATATACAAAATCTATAAAGAACTTAGCAAACTCAACACCCAAAACCCAAACAATTCAGTGAAGAAATGAGCAGAGGACATGAATAGACACTTCTCCAAAGAAGACATCCAGATGGTTAACAGATACATGAAATAATGCTCAACATCACTCAACATCAGGGAAATATAAATCAAAGCCACAATGAGGTACTACCTCACATCTGTCAGAATGGCTAAAATTAACAAGTCAGGAAACAACAAATGTTGGCAAGGATATGGAGAGAAGGGAACCTCTTGCATTGCTGGTGAGAGTGCAAACTGGTGAGGCCACTCTGGAAAACAGTATGGAGGTTCCTCAAAAAATTAAAAATAGAACTACCCTATGACTTAAAAAAAATTTTTTTTAGATAGATAAAGAGTGAATGGGGGGGGGGGAGAAAAAGGGGGAGAGAGAGTATCCCAAGCAGGCTCTGAGCTGTCAGATGAAGCCTGATGCAGGGCTCTATCTCACGAAGTGTTAGATCATAATCTGAGCCGAAATCAAGAGTCAGACAGACGCTTAACCGACTGAGCCACCCAGACACCCCTTTACTTCTTTTTTTTTTTCACATTTTAAAAATTTATATATAGGTCGATGGTTTATTTTTTCACTTTATTTTCAATGTTTATTCATTTTTGAGAGAGACAGAGAGAGGCAGACAGACAGACAGACCACAGCATGAGCAGGGGAGAGTCAGAGAGAGGGAGACACAAAATCCAAAGCAAGCTCCAGGCTCTGAACTGTCAGCACAGAGCCTGATGTAGGGCTCAAACCCACGGACCGCAAGATCATGACCTGAGCGAAAGTGAGATGCTTAACCAACTGAGCCACCCAGGCACCCCAACTCATCCCAGTATAATATAAAAATATCTAAACTGCAGTACTTGCCACCCTAATGACTCTTCTGCCAAAAATATCTTTAAGCCCAGGAATTTAGACTGTCATTTTAAGGTTGTCCCAAGACATAGTTGGCCAAGGATTGAAACTGAGTTCAAAAGGGAAATTTCTGTGAAACAAAACAGTACCTAAATCCATGATATTTCACAGTGATCTTCAAGCACATATTTGCAGGAAATAAAAATGCAAAGGAGCAATGTGGAAATTCTTTTTAAACTGTTCACGAATATGGGGGTGTACCTAATACAATCTATTTGCCTGGCAAACATATTTATTCCTCCATCTCTGAAGGGCCAGGATATCTTCCTCATTCCACTCCTAACCCAAACATATCCTCCCTTACAGACTTAATAACCAAAACAAGACCTTCACAGTGTCAATCTTCTTTAATAACACAAGTATTTGCAGGAGAGCTAAGACTTTAAATTCTTCCTATTTTAGTTTAAATAAGCAGATCATATTCGTTCCCTAGAGTAGATAAGAATCTTGATAAGAAGGGAGCAAAGTCAACTGAAAGATAAGGAAAATGTTAATGGTAAAAAAAGGAGGCTGCAATTGCTGATATCAAGGGCACCCATTCAGAATTCTGAATCAAGGGTAAGTGAACTTACCTGACGGGGTTGTGGACAGCTAAGGCGTTCTCAGGCTCACAGGTAGCCTTTTTACACAAGAGAAAACAAACTTCTACATAAAGACAGTATTTAATCAGTCTCCTGGAGGTACCTTGTCTTAGGAATGGAGATGAATAAGAAGCCAGTCCCAATCCTCCCAATGCACAATTCCTCCATCCTCCAGATGCTACAGATAAGGATGGAAAGTAGGTAACTTATAGAAAAATAAAAGACTGAAAACTGAGCCCTGGGGACAAGGAGGGGAACACAGGTAGACAGGATGGGAAGGGTAGGAATCAAGTCTATTATGTGTGCAGAAACACTCAGGGATTGGAGGTGCCAAGAATCCCTGAAGATGTGTGTGTGTGTGTGTGTGTGTTTGTGCGTGCGTGTGTGTGTGTGTGTGTGTGTGTGTAGGTGTGTGTGTGTGTTGGGTCTGAAGTACATGCCTGGGGAATGGAAACAGGATTGGTTAAGGTCCTTTAAAAGTCTGCAAGACTTAGGGTGCCTGGATGGCATCCAACTTCGGCTGAGGTCATGATCTCGTGGTTTGAGTTCTGGCCTGCTTTGGGCTTTGTGCTGACAGCTTAGAGCCTGGAGCCCGCTTCAGATTCTGTGTCTCCCTCTCAATCACACTCTGTGTGTCTCTATCTCTAGAATAAATAAATATATTTTTTAAAAAGTATATAAGACTCTTAACTATAGAGAACAAACTGATGGTTACGAGGGGGGTGGGAAATGGATGAAATAGGTGATGTGGATTAAGAAGTGCACTTGACTGTGTGATGAGCACTGAGTGTTGTTTGGAAGCATTAAACCACTAAATTGTACACTGTATGTCAACTAACTGGAGTTTCAGTAAAAACTTAAAAGACAAACAAGAGTTTTCCAAAGTAAAAAAAATAAAGTCTATCTTCTTTCTACTTAAAAAAAAAAAAAAAGTCTGTAAGATCTTCAGATCACTATCCAGGCTTTCTCCACTAGATATCTTTTTCCATGTGATAGTTTACTCTCTGCAGAGGTTAAAACAGGGTCTATACCTTGAAGGGCACCAAAAAGAGAGGATGATATTTAAAATAAGGGAATTACATCAAAGATTAGGTAGTAAATGATGGGATCCCTGGTGCCCTTCCCACACTGAGCTCCCAAAATGCTGACAGCCAAGGAAAGAGAATGCAAGATCCTCACTGGGAAAATTCAGCCCAGGTGAAAGGACCCAGAAATACTGACAGTTCCTCCCCTTCTCTCATGAAAAGCCAATCCCTCCTTCTGATCAATCTACAGAATGCCCATTAGTTACTAAATACTAGCTCCAAAGTGTTCTAGCAACACTTTAACATTTTAATGCCTCATACTTTTATTTTCCTATCGTATCATTCGGTTTTATGTGATTAGCTACAATTCTATAAACAACTGAATGATGTGTATCTATTTCTTTTTTTTTTTTCATTTTTTTCTATGAGTTTTTTATTTTTATTTTTTTATAATAGTTTATTGTCAAATTGGTTTCCATATACACCCAGTGCTTCTCCCCACAAGTGCCCCCCACCATGACCATCACCCCCCTCCCCCTTCAGTCCATGGTTCATTTTCAGTATTCAGTAGTCTCCCTTGATCTGTGTCCCTCACTCTTCCCCGCTCTCTTTCCCTCTTCCTCTCCCCATGGTCCCCTGCCAGGTCTCTCCTGTTAGACCTATGAATGCAAACATATGGTATCTATCCTTCTCTGCCTGACTTATTTCGCTTAGCATGACACCCTCAAGGTCCATCCACTTTCCTACAAATGGCCAGATTTCATTCTTCCTCATTGCCATGTAATACTCCATTATATATATATACCACATCTTCTTGATCCATTCATCAGTTGATGGACATTTAGGCTCTTTCCATGATTTGGCTATTGTAGAAAGTGCCGCTATGAACATTGGGGTACATGTGCTCCTATGCATCAGCACTTCTGTATCCCCTGGGTAAATCCCTAGCAGTGCTATTGATGGGTCATAGGGGAGTTCTATCGATAGTTTTTTGAGGATCCTCCACACTGTTTTCCAGAGCGGCTGCACCAGTTTACATTCCCACAAACAGTGTAGGAGGGATTTGTATCTATTTCTAAACAGGAAATAAGATTTTTAGGTTCTGTATTAGTTTTTGAGGGAGACAGAGCATGTGTAGGAAAGGGGCAGAGAGGAAGACACAGAATCCAAAGCAGGCTCCAGGCTCCGAGCTGTCAGCACAGAGACTGACGTGGGGCTTGAACCCATGAACTACGAGATCATTACCTGAGATAAAGCTAGACACTTAACCAACTGAGCCACCCAGGCACACTTCATTCTTTTTTAAAAAATTTTGTTTATTTCTTTTTGAGAGGCAGAGAAAGGCTGGAGGAGGAGTACAGTGAAGGAGACAGGATCTAAAGCAGGCTCCGCATTGACAACAGAGAGCCCAATGCGGGGCTCAAACTCATGAACCACGAGATCATGACCTGAGCTGAAGTTGTGCTTAACTGACTGAGCCACCCAGGCACCCATTTAATGTCTC
>PISW01013612.1:0-25415 GCA_004023785.1 Mungos mungo
CGCTCGCGCCCTCCCGCACACGCCCGCGCCCTCCCCACACACACACCCGCGCCCTCCCGCACACACACCCGCGCCCTCCCGCACACGCTCGGCCCTCCCACACACGTCCCCGCCCTCCCGCACACACGGCCCCCGCCCTCCCGCACACACGCCCGCGCCCTCCCGCACACACCCGTGGGGTGAGCACCCCCGGCGCGGGCGCCGCGAGAACCGTCCCCGAGCTTAAACCTCCTTACCAGAAACAGACGTATTTCTATGCAAGCGCGAACACAAACAGGAACTGTCAAACACAGGAAAACTACCTGAAAATTAGTTCTCTCTTTCTCTAAAATCGTTCTATTTTATTATAATCCCGTCAGTGGTTTGGTTGAGGAGTATTCCACGCGCACTGTAACTAACACCCACTTCCGTCTTGGTCTCCACGTAACCGATTTAGGAAGGCGGGTGGCCGGTCCTCAGATCCATGCTCGGCTTGTTTGTTCACCAAACTGACATTGGTTAGATGCCCGTTTTATGAAAGAATGAGAGAGACCAGCGGAGCGTCCGGGTAAGAGCCCTGCCCTTGGGGAGATGTTTGGAAGGAGAATGGCAGGCACCACGGCCTGGGGTCCAGGTGGAAAGGGCTGCAGAAGAACAGGGAAGCGCAGTGTGGGGGAGGCTCTGGGGGCGTGGCCGCGGGAGGGGGCGGGACTCAAAGGGCAGCACGGGCATTGGGGGCGGAGTGACGCAGACCCGCCAAGTGTGGGAGGACGTGCCCATAAGGACTATGAGCACAGCAGGTGGAGAAGGCCCCTCCTGGACCTGGGAAGGCAGATCTGCCTGCGGAAGGGCCTGGGAGGGGAGTGAGGGGAAAAGGCTTGTAAAGGGCCATTGAGGCCCCATGGGGGGGTGGGGCAGGAGCTGAGTCCTGCAGGTTGATTACTGAGGGCAGGGAGCAAGCTGGTGGTCACCCAGTGCAGGGAGCACCTGGCCAGGTCTGCGCTGAGATGGTGGGGTCCCTGTAAAAGAGGGGAGTCCGGAGCTAAGGAGAACTTTCTGGAAGGCCACAGAGCAAGGGTAGGGAAGAGGTGGCAGGAGGGGTGGAGCCCAGGATTAGGTGGAGGGTGGAGAGTAGGGAAAAGTGCTGTGCTGTGTGGAAGCTCCTTAGAAAATACTTCCTGGTGGAAAGAAGAGAGCTTTAGATGCCAAATGGAAAGTGTTGTTGATGTTTTCCTACAGGGCTTTCTGTAACAAGCCTTGGAAAAGCTGTCTGTGGCCATGAACCACAGCCACCGACAAGCACGTCCGGTCGAGAACATTGAGGTTGTGCTCAGGAGGAGTGAGCTTTGGCCCCAAGACCAAGGCTTGAGCTGGTACACGTGGACATGCCCTCCGCCCTCGGGTGCCGTCCCACAGACAGTGCATGGGGGGGGGGTCACACCGCCGCTGACGGCTTCCCTGTTTTGTTCTGTGGCCCTCAGTTGCTGCCCCGATGGCACACATTGTGTTTCCTAATTCTTCTGGCTCGTTGTAGGGGGTAGGCGGGCTCGTGACAGTGGGGCGTTGAATGGTCAGCTCAGCTTCGGACTCGTTGGTTGGTGGTTTCTGGCGGGATGTCTGAAATCCCCCCCAAAATATTTTTTAAATAAATCAAAAATAATTCTTATTTATATTTTAAATAAATCAAAAATAATTCTTACGGAATCAAAACTAATTTTGCTTGTTTTCTTACGATGGTCCGAGCGCACAGCCCGGCACCCCGTCAGCGGAGACACCCTCGGAGCACTTGTCGAGGTCATTATTTTTCCATCATTTGTTGAATCCCGTCATTTGGAATACCCACGTCATCAGAGTGCTCATAAGGATCAACGGGGAGGACTTTTCTCTTTGATTCAGGAAGGATTTTGGAATAAAGGATCAGTGTACGAATTCTTAAGCCAGCACAGTAACTCGTAGGTTTATGAGAGTACAGTGTTCTCACCCGGTGAGTGCAGGAAAGCTCAGGGCTTGGAAGTCCAGAGACTGGTTCGTGTCCCGGCTGGATCACTTTCTGGGTGTCGTCTATCTTCTGTGTGCCTTCGTGTCCTCCTGTGGAAGATGGGAGTGAGAGGCTCACAGGATTTGTGATTTGGGGAGGGACTGTGGTGGGCAGTGTGTGACCCCTTCCCCAGCACCCCGCAGGCAGCCAGCGCTCAGCGAGCCGGGAGCGTTCTTGGGCCGGGGTGGTCACCGGGGATGGAGTGCACAACTGGGGTCCGGGTGCCACTTCTTGTCCGCTGTTATCTGTCAGTCCCTGTGGTAAATGTTTGCACAGGAGACGGAGAGTGGGTCGTGGCATTGCTGAATAATATCAAAGGCGTTTTCATGGAGTCCGCTTGGACACAGACATGCTACAGATTATTTCCCAACTGAGAAAATAGAGCCAAATTAACATGTTTTATGAACTTCTGCTACTTGGTTTACACGTTTCCAGTGAGTTTCAGACAAGGGCGGTTCGAAGCCGCAGCCCTTTGAACAGTGAAAATTTCAGGGCTTGTAGTCGGTGAGTTTCACGTCGGTCTTTTCCTGATTTTTTAAAGCTCTTTGGTCTTGGAGAATGTGGCAGAGTTCTATCGTTTCAGCCCTCAGAATTAGAATTGAAAACACAGGATTCTTTACCTGGGCTGATGAAAGTAATTTATTGTTTGCTGGGTCAAACACAGCCCACTATTTGTCACACGGTGGTTTGTGTATCTTTCTAGAAGCTTTCAACTTTGATCTGAGTCAAAGTACGCGCAGTAGCACAGAAGACAGAGTTAAAAAAAAAAAAAAGCCAGTGATGTGCATTGTCACTGGGAGAAGCTCTAAGTCAACAAGTGTGGAGACGCAGAGCGAAAACCCCGTCCTTCAAAGAGGCGTGTGCGATCTTGTGGGAGCGGACCTCTGCCTTTCTTGGGCGAGACAAAGGTGTGGGGCAATTTATTAGTTAAAGATTGAGTTCACTGTGTACAATCAAAAGGCGCCTCTTCAAGGCCAGATTCTGGCCCCTGCCTGCGGTTTTAGGTAAACACGCGCGTTTAAAAGACCTTGTGGCGCAGGGCTCTGTGCACATGAAAGTGGCTTTTCTTAAACTGTCACCGGAGTGGATTTTAGAATGTGCTTTTAATACGTACAAGGTTGATGTTTGCCTTTGCAAAAATGCCATTTGAGATAGCTTTGTATTTAACTTTCCCCTCGGCACGCCTTTCCCCCGACCTGGAGCAGCTTTAAGGAGCCTCACCTTGTCGGGAGAACAGACGGAGTTTTAGGGAAATGTTGCACATGTGACCTTCTGAGAGTCAAGGCTTTAAAAAATCCTTGTTTAAACACCATAAAAACTGGATGGAAAACAAAGGCATATACTCTTCATTTGAACATTTGGTTTCAGATTCTTTTTATTGAGGTCGGGTCGATTATACTGGGCGATAAATTAATTGTTCTCCAGGACGGCTCTGTCCCTCCATTTCCTCTCTGGTCGGAACAAACAGTGGCTCCGATCAATGAAAGAGCAGGGGCGAGAGGCTCGGGGTGCAGCCCATCTGCAGGGACTCGGCTCTTGCTGTCCCTGCTCTGGATTATTATTCTCCTAAAAGACACTCAGCTCCGTGGTTCAATCTGTGTTCGTCAGTTGGTTATTGGAGGGGCTTCGAGCTTCTAAGAGTATCATCAATACGCTACAGAATGCTGCACGGCGTGGGTGTGACAGTCTACCCGGGCCTGTTGTGTTCCCATGTCCTTTGTCTCCTCCTTGGAAGCAGTCACTTCCCTGCGAGTTTGTATTTCTAGACCCGCCATGTGGTTAAAGTCAAGTATTTTGAGGTAAACGGTGCACCTTTCAAATGACAGAGGTTCATGCATTTTGACAAATGCAAACAATCATGTAACCACAGCACCATGATCTACAACGTGTCCTTCATTGCACAAAGGCAGCGCGGGTCCCGCGTGTAGCCAGTCCCTTCCCTTCACGCCCGGCCCCTGGTGACCGCCTGTCTGTTCTCTGTCTGTAGTGTCACCTGTTCCAGAATGTCACATACACGCAAACCTATGACGTGTGACCTTTAGAGTCTGGCTTCTCCCCCTGAGCACACTGCTTCTCTTTCATGTTGTGAGACGCGTCTCCAGTTCCCTTTTGCGGCGGAGGCACGTTCTGTCTGCCTCCCTCGGGCGGTCCGTCCCCAGGCTGGTGGGCCTGGGTTGGTTCCTGAGTCCGGCAACTCTAAGCGAAGCCGCCGTAAGCATCCATATACTGGGTTTCTTGGAGGTTAGTCTCCATGTTTCTTGGACGGGTTTTTAAGAGTGGGACCATTGAGTCCTCTGGGGGAGGGCGTTGGCTGCTTCCCCGCATGCGCTATGGACGCGTCCGGCGCCGCATCCTCGCCAGCACGGAGAGGCCAGTCTCTCTCCCTCCTCCTCCTCCTGGGAGCCGTCCTGCGGACACATCGCAGCGCGGGTCAGGTTTCCCCGAACGGAGAGCGATGTCCAGAATCTTCTCAGGTGTTTATTTTCCACCTATGTATCTTGGTGAAGCATTTGTTCAAGTCTTTTGCCTATTTTTAAATTTTATTTTATTACTTTTTTATTTTAGAGAGTGAGAGTGTATGTGAGTGGGAGAGAGGGATAGAGAGAGAGAGAGAGAGAGAGAGAGAGAGAGAGAGAGAGAGAGAGAGAGAGAGAGAGAATCTTAAGCAGGCTCCCTGCTGAGCACAAAGACTGACTTGGGGCTCAATCCCACAACCCTGGGATCATGCCCTGAGCCAAAATCAAGGGTCAGACACTCAACCGACTGAGCCACCCAGGCTTCCCACACCCATTTTTTAAATTGGGTTGTTTGAATTTATTCTATTTTCTGGCTACAGGTCCTTTGTTAGATAAGTGACTTCCAGATATTTTTCTCAAGTGTATAGCCTATCTTTTTAAAAAATTTTGAACAGTGACTTTGTAGAGCAAACATTTCTAATTTGGATGAGGTCCAGTTTATTAATTTTTATTTTTAAGGATTGTGCTTTGGGTCACATGTAAAAAAGTCCACCTAACTGCAGGTCACAAAGCTCCCTGACTTCTAAGAGTTTCCCAGATCAGCAGTTTGACCGACAGTTATTCTGGGTTCTGTGTACGTAAGGTGTGAGGTTCAGACCAAGGTCATTTATGTATTTGTTTTGAGTATGGCTGACCAGTTACTCCAGCAGCCTTTGTTGAAAGCACTGTCTTTGTCTTCTGATTGCCTTTGTTGCTTTGTCAGCGATCAAATGGCCGTTTGTGTGGGTCTGTTTCTCAACTAGTCTGTTCCATTGACAGGTATTTTTATTTTTATTGCTTAGCCTCCCCATCCCGTCTTGATCGCTAGAGCTTTATTCTATATCTTAAAGTTGGATAGTGGGAGTCTTCCAACTTTGTTCTTATTTTCCACAGTTGTTTGGCTATTTTAGATCCTTTGCCTTTCCACGTCAATTTTGGCATCAGCTTGAAGGCACGCACAAAAATCCCGATGGGATTTGCACTAAGTCTGTAACGTGGTTGGAGAGGATCCATTCCATGAATATTGTACATTTCTCCATCTAATACGCTTTTTCTTCCTTCCTTTTCATCAGGGTTTTATAGTTTTCAAAGTATGTTTTGTATTTATAGCTAGATATATCATTTTTGGAGCAACTGTAAATGGTATTGTTTTAATTTTTTTCATATTGATTATTGCTTGTTTATAGAAACATAATTTCTGTGGGTTGATCTTGTATCCTGCAAACTTGATAAACTCACTTATTGTTTCAGAAACTTGTTTTGTGGGTTCTTTGGGATTTTCTGCAATCATGACATCTGAGAATACAGCAAATTTTCTATATACTTTTTCTTTCTTCCTTTCTTCCTCCTTCCCTTCCTCTCTCTTCCTTCCTTTCCTCCTCCTCCTCCTCCTTTTTCTTCTCCCCCCCCCCTTTCCTTTCACCGCACTGAGCTGGCTGAGGCCTATAATGTGACGTTGAATAAGAGGGATGATTGGCTCTCTTGTTTTAAGCAGAAAGTAGTTTTCCCACAATTGACTGTAATGTTAGCTCCACATTTTCTGTAGATGCTCTCATCAGATTGAGGGATTTCTTTCTTACTATCAGTTTGCTAAGTAGTCAATCATGAACTAGTGTTCAATTTTATTAACGCTTTTCTGTACCAATTCATATGAATATGTGGTTTTTCTTTTTTTGTCTGTTTATATAATGGATTGCATTGATTTTTGGATATTTAGCCAGCCTTGTATTCCTGGGGGAAGCCCCACTCGACAGTGGAGTATTACACGTTTTTTACGTGTTGCTAGGTTCAGTCTGCTAGAATTCTGCGGCTGTGTTCCCGAGGGTTGTTGGGGGGCCCTGTAATGGGCTTCCCAGTGTTGGTGTCAGGGTCAGGTGGAGTAGGGTTCCTCCTTTTTACACACACACACACACACACACACACACACACACACGTACACACACATGTATGAACGTTCACTACAGTAATGTCTGAGCCCAGCGCCCCAACGCAGGGACCAGGGGATGAGCTCTGCTTCGGGTCCACCTCCGCCCCTTTCTCATTCGGCGCCAGGACGCTCCTGCAGCAGTGACCCCCACGCTGATGTGGGGGTCTGTCGTTTCCTTGCTTTTGTTTACATATGTGTTCTGTGTGTTTCTAACCCTCAACATGAGAGTGCCTACGTGGAATGTAGGGGTGCAAGAATCCTACCAGGATGTACACCTAATAATAAATTGCAAGGTGAGGTGTGCAAGTGTTGAACTTAGAAAGCAATTTCAAGATGCTTTTCTATAGTGGTTTCCTGGGGGTTACAGCAACACATATTCCCAAGAGGGTAGGTAAAGTTCTTTCTTACTAACCGGAAGGGTCTCCAACATTTGGCACGGTTAAACTTCCTTTTAAAAAAATATTTAATGTTTATTTATTTTTGAGAGCAAGAGACAGAGCATGAGCGAAAGAGGGGCAGAGAGAGACGGAGACACAGAATCTGAAACAGGCTGTGGGATCCGATCTGTCAGACAGAGCCCGACACGGGGCTTGATCTCATGAACCACAAGATCACGACCTCAGCCCAAGTCCGACGCTTAACTGAGCCCCCCAGGGACCCAGCACGGTTCAGGCTCTTAAAGCTAGTTAAGTATATTATGTAATCTCATTGTGGTGTTAATTTGAATTTTCCCGATTACTAAGGTAGAAAACCTTTTCATATGCTAAATCTCTGTTCATATTTCTTCTGTGAAATCCCCATTCATGTCTTTTTTCTATTTACCTAATATCTAATATTACCTTTTCCTATTCATATGTAATAGTTTATATATTTTGAATATAGATCCTTTGTCAGTTAGATGTGTTGCTAATATTCCAGTTTGTGGCTCAGTTTTTTCAGTTTATTTATATTACTTTTTGATAAAGAGAAGTTCTTAATTTAAAAAAGTTTTTTTTTTTAACATTTATTCGTTTTTTTTGAGGGGAGGGAGGCAAGGAGGAAGGGGCAGAGAGAGAGGGAGACAGGAATCTGAAGCAGCTCCAGGCTCCGAGCTGTCAGCCCAGAGCCTGACAGGATCATGACCTGAGCTGAAGTTGGACACTTAACTGACTGCGCCACCCGGCGCCCCGAGAAGTCCTTACTTTCAGTGTCGTCAAATTTATCAAACTTTCTCTTCATGGTTAGTGCCTTTTGTGTTTTTAGAGGCATGTCTCTACCTTGAGATCTTGAAGATACTCCCCTAAAGTGTCTTCAATTTACCTGGATTCGAGTTTCGTTTATGATAGAATGTAGGGAATCCAAGTCCGATTTTTTCCCCCCCAGAGTCGATACTTAATTTTCCCAGGACCGTTTGATAAATAGCTGTCTCTCTCAAGGGACTGCAGACTGTCTGCATTTCATATAAACGTCCCGGCTCGCTGTTTGGGTCTAACTGCGGGATCCCTGTCGCTCGCCGCTGGCCGGTCGTCTGCGGCGTCCCTGACTCAGACTCTGGAGCTGTGACGTCTCTTGCTCCCGGTGGGCTCTGTCTCCCCGCTGTCACCTTCCTCAAGAGCATCTTGGCTACACTTGGCCCTTTACTGCTTCCTACAGATGGTAGCCTGTCACGGGCAGAAAGCCGCATGGGAGGTGTGACTGTGGTTCTGCTCCGAGTACATCGGCCGTGGGGAGACTCGGCCGGACCCGGGGTCTCTCTGAGCAGGAGTCGAGTCCCTGCCCTTGTCCTGCCGTTCTTCTGTGACGCCTTTCGATAAAACTTGGCAAAATGGCTCCAGGCAGGTTTTGCCACCTCATGTCAGATTCGTGCTTCATTGTCTATAGATTTTTGTTGTTGTTGTTGTTGTCTGGATGGTATTAATTATTTTTCTTTTCTGTCTCCGGTCAAGAAATGGTATTGATTGTTGTGTGTGGACTGTCCAGTGAGCTATTTTCATGAAGTCTGATTGTCATAATTGAAATGTTTCTGTTGGGCTTCCCGGCAGCCGCCTCGTCTGTAAACAGTGAAATCCCCCCTTTCCCAGCGGTCGGCCTGTCCTCCGCTCCCTTCCCTTGCCGCGCCGCCCGCCAGGGCCGAGGAGGACAGGCCGCGCGGCGTCGCTTCGCGTCTGAGAGCCCAGGAGCGCTCCCGGCGTCTTGCCACCAAGCGGCACGTGCCGCGGACTTTTTCTCCTGTTCGGGTTCTGCTCCGGACACTGAAACAGCACCTGAGAGTAGGTGCTCCCCGCCCCCGCCCCGTGTGGCCGAACAGGGCGCCAGTGGCCTTCCCTTCCCTGGCCGCTGGGAAGGGGGACGGCGGTCCTGGCCGCCCTGCACGGAGACCCCCGGCCGCAGCGGCCTCCCCTGGGGCCCCTGGGTCATGATGTCGCAGCATCCCGAGCCTGCAAACGGAAGCGGTCCAGGAAGCTCACGGATGAGGAGTGCGAGCTCGTGGCCCGGAGGCTTGGACACAGCCCAGGACCCGCTCAGGTGCGGCTGTGACTCCTGACCCGGCGGCGATGGGAGGGGGGCATCTCCAGACACGGCCAAGCGGTTTGGGACACGGGACTTCGTAAGACGTCTGCACTCTGTCTGTAACTGTCATCTGTACGGCGCACGCCTCAGATGAGGATTAGGTTATAATATGATGCTTATCTTCTAAGCATCGGAAAACTCCAAGTCGAGTCTGATTTGTCTTCCTCTTAAACATGGAGTGACGCTGCCTGTTGTGCTGGTGTGCGGCTCGGCCCAGCCCCTCCGCAGCTCACCCGCAGTGTTTAGCCCTGTGTGTTGATAAAACGAGGGAAGTTTCATAGTGTAAACCTTTGCACTGTGAGGACGACCCCAGAGAGGAACACGTATTCACTGAGCACTCAGTATTCCCAGGGACGTTTTGGGTAGTTTTGCATAAATTGTCTTACCTGACACTCATTCTATCATGGCCCGTTTATTCTTCGTTGAAAAAACTCAGAGTCAGAGGGTCCAGGACACTTGTCTGGGTCAGAGAGGTAGTAGTTATTTACCCAAAACTCAGATCTACTTTCTTTATGTTCAGAGCTTTTCCCATCTACTAAGATTGTCGGAGGCACAAGCAATAGAAATTATCTTAAATTTCCAACTCAGGTTTATTATCACCAAGAGGTCTTCCTGAAGCAATTTTAATAAGTTGTTTTCAATAATTTTTAGGATAATAACGATGTGACACATGTGTATTTAAGTCCTGTGTTGTTTTCTGTCTGGCTGGGTGAGGTCCTTGGGTCCCACACAAAACATTTATGCCAAGAAAAATGGATGTTCTGTTTATTTAGGACTTCAATGAAAGCAGAGTTTGCCAGATACACTTTGTTTTCTTTAAGTAGTAGAAAAAATTATTAGTCAAAGCTACGTTCTCGGAGTCTGACCTTGATAAAAGGGTCATAGATGTTGCCTTGACCCTCTGCGGAGGTGGGTCCCAGCACCTGACTAGGGAGTCAGGAACGCAACCCTTCGGTGTTTGCCGCCTTCTGAGGGTGGTGTTTGGCTAGGTGCCTCTGGAATCAGACAGATGCTGGTGGGTGGACTGGGGACACACAGGGTCCCCTGGTAAGGATCAGCGTTGTCCCTGCCTTCCGGCTTGCCTGTGATGGAAGCCAAGGGATGGAAAGGAACCACTATGCGAGAATTAGTTGAATGCTTGCTGCCTTACAGTCCCGGATGTGCGGCGAGAACAGCCCAGAGCTGCGGCAGGTCAGAGAGGTTGGTTGGCCCCTCCCCCCATTCTATGGAAGAGTAAATTGAGACAAAATGAAGTGACTTGTACAAGGTTATAAGATTATCTGTTGTCGAAACTAAGAAGAACTAAGAAGTCTCATGTTTCGGTCTACAGATCATTCCGTGAGACCTTCAAGGTGGTTTCCCGTTTACCCTGCCAAGACTTGGGTCATGTACACAGAGCCAGTGAGAACAGTCGGGTCCGTGCTCCAGCAGGGGGTCGGGGAGGAGAGCCAGCTGGAGCCCGAGGTGTCCCCGTGGAAGGGTTCCATCCAGGTGAGTGTGGGCGAGTGGGGGGCCAGCGAGGCGGAGAGGGGGCAGGGGACTCTGCCATCATGCGCTCCGAGGAAAGGGGTGAGAGGAGTGTGTCCAGGCAGTGGAAGGCATGAGGGGGAGTCACGGGGGCCACCGTGCTCGGACCCAATGTCTTCTCTCTCTGTGCAAAGGTGACACGGACATTCAGGAGGCATCTGACCTTTCCCTGTTTGTCTCTATCTCTGCGGTAACTTACACTCCCTCCGTGGTGCATCAGATTTTCCCACTAGTTGTTTTCAGTGTTTGTCGGGAGGTGCGTGGGGCCTCTTTGGGATGCAGACCCCATCTGTCACCCGTGTGCTTGTCCATGGCTTGCACAGACACTCCCACGGCTCTGCAGGGAAGGGGCCGCCTGTGGAGGGCTGGGAGGAGGGGTAGCGCCTGACGTGGTGCGCGCAGCTCAGTGCGGCGGGTGACGGTGGGGTGGCGGTCCCGGTGCAGGGGAAGCCAGGCGGCCAGACGAGGGGCAGCTGCGATGGTCCGGGCGGGTTGTGCGAGTGTCCGGGCCGGAAGAAGAGGCGGCACCAGGGAGGAGGAATCCACAGAACGTGGGCACCAGGAGGTGTGCGCGCCGTGCCTGCTACGCGGCTGCCGTCCCCACGGGCCCCGCCGCTCCGCGCCTGCTGCGGCTCCGGGGAGATGCCGCTGTCATCCAGGCCTTCCCTTTCCACTTGGTTGTCTTTTCCACCCTGGTTCGAGAATCTTACCCTGGCCGTTTTGCAGCCTCACTGCAGTGTGTCTGGGCCTGGACCGAGTTTCATTGCCTCCGCTCAGGACCCAGTCTGTGTGCCTCTTGCCCTGAGAAGTTGTATTTCCGAGGGATCCTTCAGAATCTCGTGCTGTTTTCTTTTACAATGTGCTTCTGCCCTTGGCTTCTCCAGTCTCTCTGGGAGTCTCTCCTGTTGGGCCCGGGCTATGTCCCCCCCACTGCGTCTCCTCACCCCTCCACCCCCTGCCCGTCTTCTTGTGCTGCACGGTGGGGGGACCCCCACGCTCCCGCCTGGGCGATCTCTCCCCACAGCCCTGCGATGCAGTGTAGGACTTTCCCTTTTCCTGTGGTGTGCAGTGCGTTGACGGGGGTTTTATTTTAATGAATATATTTTTCAGTTCTGTAATTTTCATTTTGTTCTCTACTAAATGAGTTCTTTTTTTAGAGCGCCTTTTATTTCCTTTCCGGGAGATTTTGCCCTGGCTCCGGCCTCCTCCGTCTCCCTACTGTCCCAGATAGTGGTAGCTGCGCGTTGCCGTGGATGACTCTCCCCACGCCTGCTCCTTGGCCTCCCCTCCGGCAGTGCCTGCTCCTCTGCTCTGCCTCGCCTCGCCCCTGCAGCCCTGCTGACCCCCAGCCTGTGCTCCCATCCTCGCCCACCGCCAGGCACCCACTCCGCCCGCCACCCCACTCCTGGCACCACCCCCTGCCCCCCTCGCTCCACGGAGCTGTACTTAGTATGCAGCGCGGCCTCAGTTTACCCTGCCCTAGAGCTGGCCCCGCCCTGCATCCCCTCCCCTGCCCCGTCCTCACCTCTCTCTGGCCCCAGATGGGATCCGAAGCTTTGCCATAATCCAGGACGCTCACTAAGAGTGCTCCCGGCTGTGCCCGAGCCCCTCTGTCCCTCCTTCCCTGTGTCACACGCATGTGGGGGAAGCTGGACATGGGTGAAACCCACAAAAGTGATACGTGTCACCTTGGAGGTTCAGGGGAACAGGAGCCTCTCTCAGAAATAAAATGCACTTGTAAAGTAGAATTTTCTCATTGGCTTGCTTCCTGATGCTTTAAACAAATGGAGATCATACTTATAAATCCCGTAATCCACAAATTAGCAATAATGGTATAGGGTAGCGGGGAAACATTATTTCTGGTATGCAGGGAAAAAAAACCACCAAAATTCACTTTCATCTCTAGATGAAGGAGTATAAAGTTGGCACGTTTTTTCCCCAATGTTTCCAGGTTTGATGTGCCGTTTCGCTCTGGTGTGTGGTGAAAATGAGCACCGTTGGGAGACCGCCGCGCCTCTGCTCTGTGGTGGTCCCTCCACCGCCTCCCGGGGCGGGGGCGGGGACCGCCACGGAGGAGCTCTGCCGAGTTAGGGCGCAATTTGAGTCCGAATCCCAACTTCATCTTTTAATCACAGAGATGTTAAAGAAATAGCCACTCAGGCAGCAAACATTGGCTTTTCAGCTGTGATTTTATGGGGCTATTAACTCAGAGACACCATTACTTAAATGTAACTTTTATTATTACAATTAAAGACTGATTTGATTTTATGAGATCATGCATTTTAATTTTATGAAAGTTTTATAGTTAAATCCAATTTAAGAGATTACTCCGTATTAACGTATAAGCAAGTGCCGTATTAGAGTCATTCTGTACTTCTCTAGAAAAACTGCTGTTGAAACTTCCGTGCACCTGACGACTTCGGTAGAATCACGTTTCCGGACAGAACTATGTAATAGCCGAAGAAAAGCAAACTGGGCTCAGTCCGTGTGTGAAATTACAAGCAGTTGTTTGCTCACAAAGTGTATCACGTCTGACGAAGCTTACGGTCCATTTTCTACGGAATGCAAAAGTTGCTTTTCTTTCAACGGATTCTTGGAGGAAGGGATTTTTGGGGTCAAAGTGAGCTTTCACAGCTATTGTGTGGTCTGAGCGGCGAAGTCGTGAACACGGAGGCCGGCCACTCCAAACGCCAGCTTCTGGCCCTCACATTTCACAAAGAGAGGACGTTTAAGGGTGTTTGAGGAACTCACCCGCACAAAGCCATCACGTGGTCGCCAAGGCCAGCTTATGACTTTGGAAGTTTCCGTGCAAGTTTTGAAGACTTTTTTGTTTTGTTTCGATGGAGGGAAAGAATGTAAAGGAGTATTTGCACCAAATAGATTAAGCTGTTAGTAAACATGTCCCCTTTCAATGAGCTGACATGGGGACAAAGGAAGCGCTTTGCCGTGGTCAGCCGGATTTGTCCTCAGCCACAGGGACAAACAAATGAGGCAGGGGACCCTTTTTAAAACCCTAAATCGGAAAGGGTCTGAGACAGGAACAAAAATTGAATTAGTTTCTTCTTCCCATTTATTTCGGCTCAAAGCCTGCTCTGCTCTTACTTGCCTTCTTGGAAGGGGAACCTGGTTTTTCCTGCATCGAATTAGCCCCGGGACAGCCAGTCCTCAGGAATGTGAGTCATTTCCAAGCTCCGGGCACTGGAGGTGAGGGGCTGACGGCTCGGACCACCGGGCCACATGTAATCTCAGGCTGCTGGACATGGGGCCTTGTTCGCGGTGACAGCAAGGGGGGGCGGTGGCTGATGGTGGGCTGGCCCCCCGAACCCGACGGTCGCTGGGGTGGGCGCTCCCTTCCTGCAAGCACGCATTAGGGAAAAGGCAAGACAGAGCGGCCTCGGGGTTCGTAGGGCCCACTCTGGACGTGGGAAGGGTTTGCAAAGCCCAGAGCAATTCTACAGAAGGAGAAACGGCACGGGGACCCGAGGGGGGATGGGAGGCTCTGTCTCCGAGGAAGGTGGTCCAGCCATCGCTTCAGCCGTTTTCGTTTTCAGAATATGAGTGTTTGGTTTAAACTGGCCCGGGCGAGTCGGAGACACCAGGGAGCCAGGAAGGAAGTGCAAGATGTGGACGCCATTCAGTAGTTTTCTCTCTCTCTCTTTTTCTTTTAAAGTTTATTTATTTGATTTTGAGAGAGAGATGGAGAGAGTGAGCGTGGGAGGGGCAGCCGGAGAGGGAGAGAGAGACTCCGCAGCAGGCTGTGTGCTGTCAGTGCAGAGCCTGACGCAGGGCTCGATCTCATGAACTGTGAGATCATCATTGATCCAAAAATCCAGAGTTGGAAGCTTAACGGACTGACCACACCTCCCCCCTCCCCCCACCGGTGTTATTCTTAAAGGAATAGTTACTTCCAGAAGTTCGGGTTGTCTAGCTGTCCAAAGTTGGAGGTTCACCGTTGTGTGTGTGTGTGTGTGTGTGTGTGTGTGTGTGTTTAAAGTTTATTTATTTTGAGAGAGAGAGAGACTTTGTGGGGGGAGACTTAAATTCACCAACCGTGATATCAGAGCTGAGCTGAAGTGAGTCAGACTCACCCCACTGAGCCCCCGCCCCTCCCGCCACCTGGGCCCTGTATTCAAACTTGGGGTGAGCGCTGCTTGACGGGGTGAGGGGTGGAAGGCGCGGAGTGGAGACTCTGCACTCTGGAGCACGACTGCGCACTCACTCCCCCGAGGGGCAGGACCCTGAGTAGGAGGCCCCGGGCCCTTGGGGACCCCCCGCCCCCCCCGCCGCGCTGGGCCCTGAGCAGTGAGGCGGGAGCCCGAGCCCAGCCCGGCGCAGTGAGTCTGCGGGGCCGTGTCCCTTAACCTTGGGGCCACGCCGCAGAGCTTTAGCCCCGTCACCTCCCCCGGAGGATCCTGTGGTCCCCCCACCCCCTGTACCGACAGGGTGATTCCGCGGAGACAACGTCTCCTGTGTGAAGGTGGGGTGCTCCCAGGGGGGCGGGGCCAGGTGGGTGGGGCCGTCGGCGGGCAGAGGGTGGGGGGGACGCGGCTTCGGGACGGGGTGGCCTGTCCTGCAGCAGAGCTGCTCCCACGACAGCGCCCCCCGCCCCCACCCCCGCCTGCACCCTGGACGGCAGACCCCGGCTGGCCGTCACCGCCAGTGAGGAGATCTGGGGGACTGGGTGGCCGGTCACTGTTTGCTCAGCCAGTGGGGACAGCGCCCCCCAGTTCCCCACCCAGAAAACAGGCTCCGCCTTGACGTTCGCCTCACTCTCTTCCCAGATCAGCGCCAGGGCCGCGCTTTGGTTTTTCTTTTCAAGTTATATTTTGAGGTGACTCCAAATTTAACTGTTATATAATAATCAAAACCAAGAAAAACCCCTAAGAAGCCAGCATTAGCACAACGCGACTTTGTTTTTACTTTTGTTATTTTTTTTGGAGCGAGCATGAGTGGGGGAGGGGCAGAGCACGCGTCCCAAGCAGGCTCCGCGCTGTCAGCACAGGGCCGGACTCGGGACTTGATCCCACGACCCTGGGGTTGGGACCCAGGTTGAAATCAAGAGTCCGACGCCCAGGCACCTCTAGTTTTAAATTTTGGTTCCAGTTAGTCAACCTGCAGCGTCATACTAGTTTTGGGTGTACGGTGTGGGGATTCCGAACCTCATGCGTCACCCGGTGTCGTAACAGCATGCGTGACCTTAACCCCGGTCACGTGTTCCCCCTCCTCCCCTCGGGTGGCCAGCGGTGTGTTCTTAGTTTAGAGTGTGTGTGTGTTTGTGTTGATGTTTTTTCCCCTTTGCTTACTTTTGTTTCTTAAATTCCACGTAGGAGTGAAATCATATGATATTTATTTTTCTCTGATTTCACCTGGTGTTCTCTCCAACGCCACCCGTGTTGACACCAATGGCAAGATCTCGTTCTTTTCTCTGGCTTAGTAATATTCGCGCGTGTGTTTGTGTATATGTGTGTTTGTGTATATGTGTGTGGATGTGGATGTGGATGTGTGCAGTGTGTATGCATGTGTGTGCACACGTGTGTGTGTGTACGCCCCGCACCTTCTTTCTCCTCTCCTCTGTGCACGGGCCCCTGGGCTGTTTCTCTATCCCGGCTGCCGTAAGCCTGGGACGTGTGTGTCCTTTCGGTGGTAAATGCCCGCAGTGGCCCAGGACTACTAGTGAAGCTACAGACGCTATTGGATTTCACCGGCTCAGGGCCCTAGTGGAACCAAGGAGGCCCAGACTGGGGGGCGCCTGCACGGTCTGGATTATAGAAGCAAAATATGGCCCGCGGTCTCTGGTGGGCCAGTCATCAGAGAAAGGCACGCAGGCAGCGCGGGGACACACACACATTCTCATACCGATATGCGAGTGGAAATAACTAGAAATGTGAGCCTAACTTGATCCCGGGCAACGGAGCACCTTGTGATTCTTCCAAGGGAAGAGGCGAGGGGCACCTGGGGGCTCAGCTGGTCGAGCATCAGACTCTTGATTTTGGTTCAGGTCGTGAGAGCACAGTTCATAGGCTTGAGCTCCACGGCAGGCTCTGTGCTGACAGTGTGGAGCCTGCTGGGGATTCTCGCTCTCTTTCTGCTCCTCCCCTGCTCATGCTCTCTCTTAATCTCAAAATAAATAAAAAATTTTTAAAAACTTAAAAGCAAAGGAGGTAGTAGGTGGAACCTTGGCGAAGTGAAGAAGCAAAGGAATAAGAGTTTTTTGTATGAATTTAAGTGTGTGTAAAAATGGAGAGTTTTGCATAAATCTATAGATGCGAGCTTGGTGCGTGCAAACGTGTTGGTCCGGCGGGTGTGTTTCTACTCCAGTGCGTAGTCAGAGAACATGCTGATAATATATTCATTCTCCTTCTTGCCTTCACTACTCCGCTGCCCTCCCGGCGGTGAGGGGCCCGGGAGGTGGGCAGGGAGCTGGCCTGGCATCCGAACAAGCTGGGAATCCCGCTGCTGGGCTGTGGTTTGGTGCCGCAGCAGACGGGGCTACACGGACGGCCGCGTCCCCTGGATGCGGGTCGGGCGAGGTCTCACTCGGTCATCGGGCAGCGGCGCACCTTTCTCTCCTCCTCTCTGGTCCTTGTGCGCACACACGTATGTGCACACAGGACAGGAACGTGCTGGGATTGAGGGTGGAAGGGACCCAAGGGAGGGTGCTGCTGGAGAAGGCAGCGGTGAGTGGAAAAGCCACGGGGGCGGGTTTCCTGGTGCCCGGAAGTGAGGGTGTGGGTGCCCGGAAGTGGGGGGCGGGTGCCCGAAGTGAGGGAGCGGGTGCCCGAAGTGAGGGAGCGGGTGCCTGAAACTGGGGGCGGGTGCCCAGAAGTGGGGGGCGGGTGCCTGGAAGTGAGGGAGCAGGTGCCCGGAAGTGGGGGCGGGCGCCCGGAAGTGGGCTGCCTCATAGGTACAGGAGGCTGAATAGTTCCCCCCAGGTACCGCATGAGCTGTGTCTTCGGTTTTGAGGCGGTGTAGCGTTGCCTTCCTCTGACCCTGGATTTGTAATCTCCCGTCCGCGGATTTGCCTCCTGTCTGCTGCAGCTGTGTGAGCGCAGCAGGGGCGGGGCTCCGTGTTGGATTTAACACCAGGTTTTACAAACCACAGGCTGGCCATAGGGCCCGCATTGAGATACCAGCGGCATCACTTGTTAGCGCTTTGACGGTGGGGAAAATGACGTAACTCTTGTGTGGCTCATTTTGTCTCCAAAATGGGAGAGTCAGGTGTGTATTGTGGTGCATGTGCGTGTGTGCGTGTTTGTGTGTGCATACCCGTGTGCCTGTTCATGTGCGTGTTCCTGTGCATGTGTGTCCATGCGGCACCTCCATCTGCCTGGTTGGGAGCCCCCCGCCGGAGTGTTCATGTGGACGTTGTGGGCCTGCGTGGGCCCCGCCGCTCCGGTCTGAGTTGAGGCAGGGTCTCTGCACGGGGCTCCTGCGGCTTCTGCACATTTAGACTCTGCCCCCTGCTTGGACTCGACCATTCTGTGTCTTGTGGGCGGGCGGCAGGCATCCTGCCCGGGGTTCGCTGCTGCAGGCCCCGGCCGCACTCAGAAGCCATGGGCCCTGCAGTGCGGAGTCGGCCCCTGGAAGAATCGTCTGGCACACTCCCTCCTCTGCTTCTCTTTTCAGTCCTGGCCTCTGGGTTTTTCTGTTCCTCCTGGTGGGCTCAGCTATGTATTTTTGTTACTGTCCTCTGTTGCCTCGGCCCCACATGATCTCATGGGAGATGCCTCCTTGCATCGGTCCTGGGCCCAAATTCCGACGGGCGGGTCGCAGTGTTCAAGCTCATCAGGCTCCTGTTCGAGCACAGCTTTTGTTTTACTAAGTAAATGGCGCCCCTTTAGCTGAGCTGGGTGTGAAAAGAAATTAGTTCATACAGCCGATGCCACGGGGACTTTTGTCCGAGGCAGCTGGGACCGTGGCGGAGTCCCTGCTCCAGCATCCTGAGGGCGAGGCCAGAAATCTAAGCCGGACATTTCCCTTCTCACGGGCGAGTCTGCGGAACCGGCTTCAAGGCTGTGGCCCTGGGCCATGCGCGCCCTCTGACGGCTTAGCAATCGCAGGGCCCGTGTCCGCGGGACTTTTACCATCTTTGCTATTTGCTTCCTCCCACACACTGATTAAGCAGAAAATCCACTGAGAACCAACCATTTTTTCCCAAATACTGAAATTCGGATGACACGTCAGGAATTCATTGGAAAGAAATGGATAACTATAGAAACATATCTAGGAGCTTATTGAACGGTCTCAAGAAAAGTGTTCTCGGGGCACCGAAATTTCTTCAAATTCTCCTCCTTTTCTGTTTTGTTGAATTTCATAGAAAACTTAAATTATAAAAACGAAGCAACCATCTCCCCCCACCGTTTTTTTGGCCGACTGCCTGGAACTGTTGTGAGTTGGATCTTATAAATATTCCATGAAGTCCGGCTTTTCCGCTGCCAGTTGGCTTTGTGGGGATGGCGTCTCAAACACTTTGTGCCGTTTTTGCAAAGCTTGACAAAAACATTTCAGGTACTAACAGTTTTGTTAAAGGATTACTCAGCACCCCAAGTATATATTATTTAAGGAAATCCTTGGAACCGATCACTCTGCTGTTTTTCTTATTGACACCTCGCAAGCCCTCGTGAGCCTGCAAAATATTGCTTTAGCGCTGTGTCTCAAAAGGGAGCATTTAAAAAACACCCAGGGTAGTACTTCTGCGCTGGCTTCCCCGTAAGGAGAGGCAGCCGAGACAGCGAGGTGGTTGGCTTCATCTGGACTGTGACGTGTGGGTGTTACCTGAATTTGACCCACCGAGACGCCGAGGCTCCGAGAGGTCAGGTCACTTGGCCTGTGTCGTAAGCTGCGTAGACGGGGTCAGGGTCAGGGTCAGAGTCCACATGCAGGTCTGAGTCTCCAGCATGTGCTCGCCACCCTGCTGGGATTTTCAGGTTTCCTCTGTGCCAGACGCTTCTCTGAACTAAATAATGAGCCTGGAGCCTCAACGTACAAAACCATGGTGACAGTATACTGGGTGTATATAATGCAGGTGTACAATGGACATAATAAATACGTGCTTGTCTTATTATAAAGTAAGTGAGTGAAAAATAATAGTGAATTCTGCTGAACATCTGCAATCAGGAGGCGCTGGCTATGTGGGCCATTTTCCAGGCTCTGCAGCCCGTTTGCTTTTGTCTTCTGTTTTGGTGACACGCCCCCGCCCCCTCCCCCCGCTGGACACAGCAGTGCGCTGTGAACGTGTTTCCTTGCAGCCCCAGGCCTGCTCCAGACTGACCCAGAAGCAGGAGGAAGGTGAGCGGGGAGCGCACACCCCGATGAGCCCGGAGTGCGGGGATGTGAATGGTGCTCCTTACTGTTGGGACTGTTGTGATGGGATAACACTCGTTAAACAGCAAAACCAAGAGCTGAGAATGCAGGACCGATGAGTAGAAGGGTCTGGAAGTTGGCTCGTTGTCGAGCGATGCGGTGTGGACCGAGACCTGAGTGACTTGGGAGAGGAGAGGCAGCGAGTGTGTGCAGTAGGGCCATTTGTATGGAGGCTGTGCTTACATCTGCTGGAAAACAACCACCATCCGGCTTCCACATTTATAAAACAACGTTTACGAAGGCAGCGGAGCTCCTCTAACTGTGGTTTGTGTCGACTCTGCACACAGGCTCACGTGTAGTTCCGATGTTACCATACGTGGGCCCGCCGCTACCAGCTGGGCCCTGAGTTTCAGGAAACAGAACGGAACAGGAGCGCACACGAGGCGGGCACGAGGCAGGCACGAGGCCGCGCAGCCCCTCGGGGAGGCCAGGGCCCGGGCCGAGGGCGGGCGGGCTGCGGCCCCTCTGCTCCAGGCTGGTGGGCCCTGTCGGCCCCCCGGGGGTTGGGGGGGGAGGAAGTGGAGGCAGAAATTGGGAGCTGGCAGGGCTGGGGTAGGGTTCGGGCAGGTGGTGTGGGTCCTGGCGGGGAGGAAGTGGGAGGCCCTGCTGGGGGGGCTCACGCTGCTGCCCCCCACGGCCATCCTCTGCACCCTCCCTTCCGCGACCCCACCACGCCCGCCTTTCCTCTCTCTCCTCATTTTGAACAAATCCCAGGTGACCCCAGACTGTGTCCGCAGTGAGGACCGGCGGCGCACAGAACCCGCGGGCCGAAGCGGGTGACATGGCGTGGATGCGCCGAGGGCCGTGACAGCGGGGCCGGGAGGCTGGGCGGGAGCAGGGGTGAGAACGCAGCGCCCCAGGGGGAGACGGCCTGTCTGAGCCAGTTCTTAGACTGCAGTTGCTTTGTTCTTAGATTGTAGCTTAAAATTTTTTAAAATGTTTATTTAATTTTTAAAAATCTTTATTTTAGAGAGAGAGAGAGAGGCAGAGTGAGAGCAGGGGAGGGTCAGAGAGAGAGAGGGAGACACAGAATCTGAAGCAGCTCCAGGCTCTGAGCTGTCAGCACAGAGCCCGACATGGGGCTCGAGCCCACGAATGTGAGATCATGACCTGAGCCGAAGCCGGAGGCTTAACCCACTGAGCCACCTGGGCGCCCCTAGATTGTACTTTTAAAAAAACTCATCCAAATGGGCATGAATACCAGCAATTAGTCATAGATTGTTTTTTAAAATGAAACTGGTTTTGCTCCTGCTTTTTGGAAGACTAAATCCACGGCGAAAATGATGTGTTTTTGGCTCCTTAGAAAGACAGGGCCGGTGAGCCCTGAGCGTCCCTCTGGCGGTAGGTTTACTGAAGAGAGGCCGTGCTGACCCGGCCGCGGGTCTCCCCTATTGCGGAGAAAGTGGAAAATCTTGTTCACGTCCTGAAATTCTGAAAAGATTAGTGACACATCTTTAGTGGAGCCTTTGCCTCTTCAACCATTTACTGTATTGATTCGGTGAGTTGATTGATTATTCTTGATTTCAGACATTTTAAATCTAAGATTTTGTTTGTTTCTGTTTTTTTTTTCATTTTTCTTCCTTCCTTCATTTCCCACCTCTCCCCCCAGGAGTGTCCCCCTCCCCCCTTTTTTGCTGTTCTAAATTTCCATGAATTGAACCGTGATAAAAAGACTTACGACCCTGTCTGGTCTGGACAGACGTCAGCAAGGAAACCGAAAGACAGAAGCTGGAAGCAAAACTGTCCTCTGTTGTTAATCCTCTGGGCTATTCTAGAATCCTGTCCTTTTACAGAGATGTGAGTGGCCGTGTGAAATGTTGGCAGGAGCAGGGCCGGTCATTACGACCATCAGGCGGTGATTTTCTATTCTGATGGTTACTTAATAATAATTACATCGAGCTGCCGTGTAATTAAATGTTTATGTGCCATGTAAATTGTGTATTTCATCAGAATTACGTGATTTACACAGCAAGGATAATTAGCCTATGATTATGAGGCAGTGACCTTGAACTGTACCTTAATAATTAGTTATAGTTCCTGGTTTAATTAAATCATTGGACCAGATCTGCTAGGTAAGCAGGCAGCTGGCCACCGGCACAGGAGGCTCGGAGGCGTGGGTGCCGGATAGAAATCACCTGCCTCACGGAGGGCCCATTCAGAGGCGGCGGGGCTGCGGCCGGGCTCCGGGGCTCCTGGGCCTCGACTGGTGACCGCGCTGCCCTGTGCCTTTACTGTTCGCATCAGCCCGCAGTCCCGAGAGAGGGGGAGCCTGGGGCGCACCCCTTCACTGCAGGAAGTGACCCCCACCCTGGGCGAGGACCTCACCGATCCGGGAGCCCGTCCACCGGCTGGTTTAGGAATGGGGGATGGGACCCAGGGCCGGCCAGCGGGACCTAGGAGAGCCTCGCTGGGGGCGGGGAGAAGCCCTTGCTCGCTTCCGACAGAGACTCATGGCAAACCTGTTTCTTTCGTGATGTGCTCCTGAAGGTCTTGCAGCCAAGGTCAGGGCTGGGTGCCGTCCTGGAGGGAGGGGGTCCTTCGAGCTTCTTTGAGGCCCGGATGCTCCGACGGCCTCTCGGTTCAGGTGGTTTTTCCGTTGCTTGAGGGCCAAGACGCGCTGACCCCCGTCAGTGACCTTCTGCTTGCGGCGGCCCTTGTCCCCGGGGGCTCTGGGTGGAGGGAACCGCGCCTGTGTCCTGGGGCCTGCTTACTCCCACGCGGATTCGGGTGTAAATGAAGAGAGATCTGGCGCTTTTGAAATGATCAAATCAAATGACCTTCTGAAGGAGGGATTTCCAACAAATCGCAGCAGGTGGTCTGGGGACAGCGTGTGGGTCGTGGAGGGGCCGTCGTGAGCAGGGCTTCTTAGACCCGCTGTTCGCCAGCTTTTTCTGACTTAAAAAAAATCACAATGTAATTTGACCAGAATGTGTTACAAATATCAGAATTTCCCCTAGGAAATTTTTCTTGATCTTTCCAGATCTCTCACATTATCTAATTTAAAAGTATCATCTACTGGTTTGGGATGGTGGCTAACTTTATTTCTATTAAGAATGGCCTTTTCAACATTTTTTATGTATCTTCATTTTATTTATTTTTTAATGTTTGTTTATTTTTGAGAGACACAGAGGGTGAGCAGGGGAGGGGCATAAAGAGAGGGAGAGAGAGAGGGAGACAGAATCTGAAGGAGGCTCCAGGCCCTGAGCTGTCAGCACAGAGCCTGACGTGGACTCCAACTCATGAGATCATGACCTGAGCTGAAGTCAGACTCTTAACGGACTGAGCCACCGGGTGCCCCTGTGTATCTTCATTTTAAACCTCGACTCCCCTCGTGATTTCATTTTTGTCTTACGTGTATCTCACGGTCTTTCTAACTGTTGACACTGAGGAAAACTGCCCCCCCCCCCCGTGCCTGTCTGCGATCACTCACGGTGAGCTCGTGTTTCCAAAGCATCTATTTGATTAAGTGTATTCTTGTCAGTAATAATATTGCTTCGAAGATTAATTTACAAAACATACAATTTGATGCCTTTAAAAATTAACGGCCTGCTGTGGCGGGAAGTTCAGCGGTGTGACCCGCCGGTCAGGACCCGCATCGGGCGAGCCGTCAGTCACCCGTTAGCCCTCCTCCTCACGTGGCCTGTTGATCCGTCGGCGTGGTTACGGGAAGAGAGCGGAATGGTAACGTCCAGGAGAAGTTGGTCCTCGGATGAAAACGGGAGCAGGAAAAATTTTCACTGATTCCCAAGGTATTTTACTGCCTTCACTGCGGAGCGGCAAGATCATTGTGGGGGTGACGTGCCCTTGCCCTCAGCACCCCAGCGACACCGGGGAGGACATGCGCCCAACTCTTTCCCCCTTCTGATTCCTCAAAAAGGAGGGGATCAAAAACGATTTCTGCAGATCTCGGGGATGCGTGATACCAAGTTTTAACTCGGCTGCATTTACTAAGTGCTGTATTACCTCATCCTGTAGTTTAACTATGGATTTTCTATAAATCTTCATACGGCCAAACATGATAAACTGCTCAACACATCACAGAACAAGGCAGCGCTTATTAGCACTTGAGAAGTTATTGATCGCTGGTCTTGATGAATCTTTTATGGGTCCTCGTGGTGTTAATTCCAGAGGCGAGGCCGGGGCGGCGGCCCATTCACAGTTTCTGCTTCCCTTACGAGGCTCCTGACGCCTCCAGCCATTAGTCTAATTATGACTTTTCTAGCCCAGATTGGTTTTGGTCTCTATTTATCAACAATGATCATTTTTAAATTAAATTTATTTTCAAGAGATGCCAGCAAGATGAAAAGTGTGTTCCAAAAGGGTGCTTTATACTTAAGGGTAAAAAGGAGTTTCTTAATTTATGTTTTAAAATAAAATTTACTTTTCTTGATTATATAAATTAAAGCGAATATACATGTATACAATCGGGTGTGTGTGTGTGTGTGTGTGTGAGCTGGTTGTTTGTAACCTGAGAAATCAGGAGTTTTATAAAGGGATGATTTGTCTGACGTTGGTGTGGACTTTGACTACTGATCGTGTTTGCTTTCTAAACCGGGACCGTGGTCCACAGGGGAGTTCTGTCCCAGGTGCGGTGACTTCAGTAACTTTAGACGTGGCCTTGAATGGACCGGTGAGGCTGTGGAAGTCTTAGTACGGAAGGGGTGGGGTGCAAGGTACAGGGGTGAGGGGCACCCCCCCTACTGTGGGGGGGGTGGGGCAGGGCAACCCCCTGGTGTGGGTGTGGGACGTGGGATGTAGGGGGAGTGGGGCAGAGCAGCCCCCTTGGTGTGGGGGGTGGGGCAAAGCGGGGCAGCCCTCCTGGTGTAGGGGGCAGGGGGAGGAGCCCCCCCAACCCCATGGGGGGAGCGTGGGCAGCGTGGGCACTTGGCTGGAAGGCTACGTCTGCAGATCTCATGGAATTGAACCCCGAGGACGAGTATGGGCAGCAGGTGCCCCCACATTTCTGTCCCACCTGTGCGGTGGGGGTGACGGCTGACCTCACAGGGGAAGGTGGGGTGGTGGCCCTAAGATGTTAACCACTCAGCCTCAGTGTTATTGTTTGGGCCAAGTGATCTTCCCGTTTCTAACTGGAGTGCGAGGACCCTGTGGGGTCAGGTCCTGAGCGCCCACAGGCTCCATGTGCCCCTCGGAGGCGGCCAAGCGATATTGCCGGGTCCCCCACAAAGTAGCAAACGTGCTGCGGTCTGTGCCGGCGGGTCGCTCTGTGTTCCAGGGGTTCAGGCAGAAGAGACTCCCTCCCTGCTGCTCTCCCTCCCTCTTTCCTGCCTTCTGTCGGACAGGGAACCTTTAGCCCTCACCCTCCTGGGGCCCTGGCTGGGGACCGTCACAGCGACGAGCACGGATGAGCAGGAGAAAAGCACACAGATCTATAGTCAGTACAGGTTTCACAAGACGCGAGCGAGGAAGGAAATGAAGGCCCGAAGGACCCGTCAGACCGAGTATTTCCTGTGGGATTTGATGACGCGGGCAGTGGTGGGGGGCAGGGTGGGATGAGGGTGTGCGGGCAGGGCGGGGG
>PISW01013613.1:0-25401 GCA_004023785.1 Mungos mungo
CAGGAGGGACATACCACAGACGTATCTTCAAGGAGCAAGGCCACGCTGATGGCCACCTTCACGGAACCCAAAACTCCTTGCACTGAATCCTGACCTTCACTGATCTCTTGAATTTTTATAAATAAATGCTAAGTAGGAACATAAAGTAGCTTGATTTTATTTTCGATGCATCAGCTGATTCCTTTATGAGTTTACTTATTTATGTTGGTATCGACTTCCGCGTGATAAGTTGTCGGGTAATCTGCCCCTTGGTAGATACAGTTAATTGCCTTCATTAGACATTACCAATTGTCCCTACATTTTGTGTTGAATACACTTGAATTTATAGGAAACAAACGGGCTTCCTAAAGTCATGAAGAAATATGTTTATTTAACATAATCCAAGAAGCGCATGGATGTAGTCCAGATTATAAGGGAAAACTGAAAAGGAAGCTTTGAACTAAAATGTCCATAAAACCAAAGAAGTAACTATGACTTAATTCTATTATTTTGGTCTCAGTTATATTCACCATATGTATTTACTCAGAAAATGAATCTTGATATTAGTGAATATGTTAAATACCACTATGATTCTTCAATTAAACTTTTTAATGCTTAGTTTTCTTTTTGAGAGAGACAGAGCATGAGTGGGGGAGGGGCAGAGAGAGAGGGAGACACAGAATCCGAAGCAGCCCCGGGTTCTGAGCTGTCAGCACAGAGCCCGATGCGGGGCTCGAACCCATGAACCGTGAGGTCATGACCAGAGCAGAAGTTGGACACTTAATAGACTGAGACCCCCCCAGGCGCCCCAAGGATTCCTTAATTTTTAAAAATGAAATTCAGAGTTGCAAATCAGGACACAGGGTCCTACGTCAGAACTTGAACCCCACTGAACACTCTCGCGCCCTCCAGCTTTCGACTCTAGGCCACCAGGATTCTCCAGAACACAGAAATCCAAACAAGTGGCTCAGAGCAGGTGAGTTGTTTTCTCAGCCCGGTGGGGGGTGGGGGAGGGGCAGGAAGAGGAAGGAGCAGGTTCCGGATGGGGGTGAGGGAGGGCGGGGGAAGCGCAGGGATGATTCTGGCACCACACAGGACTCCCCAGATCAGCTGGGCAGTCTTTGGGCAGAAGGAGCCATGACATTGAAGGCCCCATGAAGGTGTGGGTCCCTATGCTGGGGCCAGTGGATGGGGGGGCACTGGAACCCTTGAACTCGGAGCCACTGTGCCCAGAACGGGGGACGGGGGAGGGAGGGCAGGGAACTGGTGCCTGTGCAGCACCCAGCCCGCCTGCAGGCATTCCTGAATCCGGGGAAAACACTTTAATTAATATGTAAAACAGCAGTGGGAAGAAAAGCGAGGTTAATTTCCAAACCACAGCACTCCCGGCAGCTCAGGCTGGGAAAGCTGGGACACTTACCAGGGGCTCTGGTTTAAAGGCGCAGAGGTGCTCTCGTGTGTGAGTGGCTTCTAGGGCGTTCCAGAGCCCTTGGATTCGCCCCCCACCGCGGTGCTCTGCTCTCTGCGCTGCCAAACAGAGCCTTTGGCAGGCAGGCTGTTGTTTCCAGTTTGCGATGCACCCTCCACTCTGAGAACCGACCCTGGGGGGCATGGGGGCGGGGGTCGGGGGGGCTGGCAGGCTGCTGTTTGGGAAGGGCTGAAAGCAGCTGAGAGCGGGTGTAGACAGGGGTGGGGGGAGCTGCTGGCTCCTTCTCTCCTGCTTCCTTTGTTCCCGCTGCCTGCCTGCCACCTTCGGAATGTGGGGGGCAGGGCCTTGCTGCTCAGGGGGCTCCCTCTGTGCTTCCTGCCCTTTGAGAAGGGCTCCTGTCAAACCTGACCGGGCACGCTGGTCCATTCTCACTGTGCGGGGACAGGGACCGGCCCCTGGTGGAGACCAGCATCCTCCAAGGGGACTCGAGGAAAGAAACAGGGCTGAGAAGTCTTCCCTAGATTGGAGTCAAGCAGCGTCATTCCGAGCTGAGCTGGAGCCATTAACCCAGAAGTCTTGCCAGAGGGTGACTGACTCACGCCCTCTCTGTGGCCCAGATCTCCGGGCTGGTCCCCCAGCAGGTCCTTAGACCCCCTGGGAGGGCCTGCTGTGTCCCTCCCACCTCGAGGCACCTGCCCAGGCCTGGCTACGAAACACCGGAGTGTCTCCAAAGCCAGAGAAGGATGTGTGTGTGGGTCACGCCCTTAAACTTCTCCTAGGAGGAAAAGCGTGTTTGCTCACACGCAAAGCTTGCACGCCTCTTCAGGATTCTCGCACACCTGGCCCCGCTCTGGGGTCTGCTGTAGACTCTGCCCCTCGCTGCGTCGTGCCTGAATGGGTCTAGTTCCCCGGCGTCTGGCACGGGCTCCGGCCCACTCATCACATGGCGGGGTGTCTTCCCGCCTTCTGGGGGGCTGCAGGAGGACAGGCAGGGTCCTGGGAGTTCGCTCTGGGGCTTGCGGAACCTCCCTTCTGGCTCAGGGTCCTCACTTGACCCAGCAGCTGCAGTCACAGCGCCCACCTCCCTCCGCGTCCTGTGCCTGAACCCCCAACGCAGTGGCAGCCCCCCATTTCCACAGGGAGGGCGCCTGTTTTGAAGCTGAGTGTGTAAAGTGCAATGTTTGAACTTCATTAACACGTGTGGGGGGGCGGGTTGGGGGGTTGGTGGAGCAGATCCGGGGCAGGAGCTCCAGGCGCGTCCCTGCCCTGACAAGGCCCCTTCCCGGAGGCGCTGCTGGCTCCGCGGACGCGGCCTCGCCTGGCAGCCGATCTGCGGACACCGGCTGGGCGCGTGGACGGAAGTCTCTGCAGAGATGCGGCGTGAGGCTGTGCAAAGAGCCCGGATTCGGAAGACGGGGTCCTAGCTCACTCCTGCCCCAGGCCACCTGATTTCCCTCTCCGTCTCTCTCTTCCTCTCTCTCCGTCTCCCTCTCTCTCTCTCTGTCTCTCTCTCCCTCTCTCTCTCTTTCTCTCTCACGCTGCTGCTCCCATGAACTTCCCACTTTCGAGGATGCTGGCTCATAGGTTGCTCGCCGCCCCCCATCACTGCTTTGTACTCACTCAGCTTGTGAGCACGTCCGCTGGTCCCAGCAGGCTCCACGTCCAGCCCACGGTGGCCCCTGAGGACGGCAGAGCCCCCCTCTACTCACTCACTTTTCGGCGGAGCCAGGCCACTGTGGGAGCAGCTCAGCAGCCTTCTGGGTTGGCCCTTCAGGATTGTGACTTTGGGGCAGGGCTTGAAGCCGATGACCACATCCTGCTTCTCCGGGAACACCACCAGCCGGCCGCCGTGTGAGCGAGCAGGACTCCTGTCCTCTGGTCCCTTCACTCTGGTCTCCGGGCGTCTCTCTGGGGCCGTGCCCCCCCCCCTCCAGTTTGGCACATTGAGGATGCGTCTCATTTCCAGCCCCCCTTCAAAGACTTCTATCATTTCCTCTTTGCTAGAGTTTTATGTCGTTTCTTTTTTTTTTAAATGTTTATTTATTTATTTTGAGTGTGTGGGAGGGGCGGAGAGAGAGACACACACACACACACACACAGAGATGGAGAGAGAGAGAGAGAGAGAGAGAGAGAGAGAGAGAGAGAAAGGGCCCGATAGAGAAAGAGAGAAAGAATCCTAAGCAGGCTCTGCACTGTTAGCACCGAACCCAATGCGGGGCTCGAACCCACAGACTGTAAGATCACGCCCTGGGCTGAAGTCAAGAATTGGACACTCAACCAACTGAGCCCCCAGGTGCCCCTAAAGTTTTACGTCATTTCAGTGATGGGATCCTCTGAAGGCCAGTCCTGCCGCTTCCCTGTGGCCTGGGCTCCTGGGTGACCGCCTCCTGGTGAGCAGAGCAGGGGCCGGGGAGGGGCAGAGAGAGGGGGAGACACAGAACCCGCAGCGAGTGCTCTGCTGTCAGCACAGAGCCCGACGCGGGGCTCGAACTCACGAACCGTGAGATCATGATTTGAGCCGAAGTCAGACATTTAACAGACTGAGCCCCCCGGGCACCCCTGTTTTTCTTTTTTTTTTTTAAATTTTATAGAGAGAGCACTAGCGGGAGCGGGGAAAGAAGGAGAGACAGAGACTCTCAAGCAGACGCCACACTCATCAGGGGCCCGACCGGGGTCTGCTCAGGCCCCAGGACCCTGGCATCATGACTTGAGCTGAAGTCAAGGGTCAGACACTCAACCAACTGAGCCACCCAAGCGTCTCTTGTTTTTCATATTATAATCAAAGTCCACACACACACACACACACACACACACGAGGAATTCATTGGCTCATGAAACGGAAGTTCCATGGATAGTTCTAGAGCAGCGGGTTTTCAGACAGCGAGTTGGACACCCCCCCGCCCCCAGACCTTCTAAGTCAGTGAACCTGGTGGCCAGGAGCGGGCACTCCCCACGAGGTCCCCAGTGAGCCGCGGTAACTGCTGCCGGGACCCCGCATGGGACGGGCGCGTCGGAGGCAGGCCCGCCTGCCCCGTGGCCGGTGACGCTCCTCCGGGAACCGCTCTGTCCTCTTCGCCTCCCACGCCGTGCCCTTGGCGTCGAAGTCCTGACCCAGTAACTCCAGGCGGTCCCAGCCCTGCAGCCCCTTCGGAATTCATAATTTCAGGAAGAGATTTCTCCACATCCGCATGACATTTCCCAGAATGACACCTGGCTCCCCGGGGACACATGCTCATCCTGGGACCCGTCACGTGGGCACCTTGTGGGGTAAGCTGGTTCGGCCGCGTGGCCACAAGCCGATGCCGAGGTGACAGCTTCCTTCCAGGCTCACGTCCGCCTGCCTCCGGAGGCCTGTTTAGGGAACGAGTGTGGGGCGAACACAGTGGGGTGAGTGCCCACCGTACTGAGCTGGGCAAGGTACTCGGTCCCTCCGGGCTGCATTTTACTTCTCTAGGTAACTGGTTCAATAATACCTACATTTCAGGATCGTTTGTGGGGAATAGAAATATCACGTGCTTGGGGCACCTGGGGGCTCAGTCCGTTGAGCATCTGACTTCAACTCAGGTCATGATCTCACGGTTCCTGGGTTCGAGCCCCACGTTGGGCTCTGTGCTGACAGCTTGGAGCCTGGAGCTGCTTCAGATTCTGTGTCTCCCTCTCTCTCTGCCCCTCCCCTGCTCCCGCTGTGTCTCAATCTCTCTCAAAAATAAGTAAACATTTAAGAAATTTTTAGAAATATCACGTGCTTAAATACCACATTGCTTGCCACATAAAATACAGGGAATAAAGGATAGTTAGATGTTAAAGGGAATTTGCTTTGTCCTGGACACCCCCCTCCCAGGAAAGGAGGTCCATGGATGCCTGGTCCCAGCGGGGTGGGGGAGGGGGGCAGGGAAGAAACGCCCCTGTCATCGGCCGCACCCACCTCTTGCTCCTGGAGCGATGAGCAGGCCCTCTGACCATGCGCGGAGGGCGGGGTCCTCCCCCAGGAACAGGACCCACTCATCCAGTTAGCCCCTGTCAGGTACCTGGGTCCCTTCGGCCAGAGATGTGGGCGTCACAAAGGGGCTGCTGCCTGCTGGTAAGGTCCGTTTTTGTGCCAGTTTTTCTTGCTGAAATCTCTCCAGGCCTTCGGATGTTCCCAGGTGTCCAAGGCCGCTGGGAGGCGAGACCGGCCCTCCTGTGGTAGCTCTCGAACTCTTTCCTGGAGACCTCCCCGCCGAGCTCCACCTCGAGGACTCCTCCGTGGGCTTAGACTCTGGTCAGTGGGGCACCCACCTGCGGGGCGAAGGGATGTGTCCCCCACCTCCCCATGCCCTTGGCTTCCCGGCCGCGGACTCCCCTCTGTCCTGGACAGCGACCCGGGGGAGGGCAGAGGTGGTACCTGCTGCCTGAGCACTTACCACGTGCCGGCGCTGAGCCCCCACAAAGCCTGGGAGGTGGGTGCTCAGTTTCAGACCAGACAAGGAAGCTACGGTTTGGTGGGGAAGCCGCCTCCTCAGTGAAACCCACCTTGCAAGGTGCAGGTCAGACCTGGGGCCCCGGGCGCTCCCTCTGGGTGGCGCCGGGCTGGGTCTGTGAATGCTGACCTCGTCTCCCCGGAGCTGAGGCTTCAACGCCCTCCTGCCCTGGGCTGGGTCTCTCTCTCTCTCTCTCTCTCTCATGCAGACCTTGGAACATGAAGTTGTTGATGTTTGTTGCTCTGAATTGGAAGCATAAATCCCCTCTCCCTCCAATATTCCACGGGGATTTCTGACCGGCCCCGAGGACTCACTGCCGGGCCCTTGTCACGGGTGACTTTCTCAGATCCCGGCTCCGGGCCTAGGGCATCGCCCCGATTCACCACCCTCAGGAGATGCCTTGTTAGCGCAGAGGCAACCTCAGGGAATCCCGTGTTGGTCCACCTCTGATTCTAAGCACCAAACTAACTTTAGACGTTGCATCGGGGAAGGCCGACCCCTTCCGTTTTCCTTGGGAGTGAAGGCGGGCAGCTCGGTGGGGGTCCCTGCTTCACCCCTGCCCTGTCCCTGCTCCCATCAGACTGCAAGTGCGCTTGCCTGGATGGGGGTCCTGCCAGATGCCACAGGGAAGCACGTAACAGAAGAGCCTGGAGAGTTCCCCTCGGGCTTCACACCCGGGAGACCGGCCATGGCCGCCGAAATCCGTCAGGAAGCCTAGCCAACCACTTCCTTTCCTGGCCGAGGTATTTATGTGCTGAGTTCCGTGTTGACGCTTCAGAAAAGTTTTTCAAAAAGTCACAGTTGGGGGGCCCTACATGGTTTTATGCTCTCCCTGAAACTCTGCTCTGGTTCCAGGGACGGCTCTGATCCAAGTGAATGAGCGAACAAGTGATCTGACCCTGATGGAATCCAACATTTGAGAATAAAAATGACAACCCATATGCAATCGGATTTCCGTCTGGGGACAGTCTGAGCTTCTTGAAGTTGGGGGACTCCTTAGAAAACACTGGCTCTGTGCGGAGAAAGTAAATCACAAAGTTTTGGGTTTCTGACCCCACGATGGAGGTAGCCCATTACCCTCCTGGGAAGGCTCCGGACGGCCCAGTGCCTGCAGGTCCTGTGGTCGAGGCCCTGCCCAGGCCTGACGGTCTGGTGAGTGACAGCAGATCAGCCACCACCCGGCTGGATGCCCTTGGGGCTGGGGGGCGGGGGGAACAGGGACACTGTGAACCGTGAGCCGCCCGTGGGAGACCGTCTCGTTTGGCCACCTGTCTCCCTTCCTTCCTTTTCCCTTTCCCCTTCCCTTTTCAGGAAGCATCTCCGAGGAGGGGAGAGAGCCCATTGCCTTGGCGGAGAGTTGAATTTAAGGACGGACCAGCGGAAGTCTTGTGACTGAATCTTGCCGACTAATGAAAGTCCATATAAATCAAGGCTCACACGGCTCTTTTATGAATAAAATATCAGACCCGGAGGCGGAAGGAAGTGCTACATTTCACTACCTTCAATCATCTGCAGGTTTCCTGTCGCCAGGCCACCCGTCACGGCAAAGAGCAGGCATTGCCTTCTGGGTGCTGTTCTTCTCAGATCCAGAAGATGCTCTTTTTTTTTCCCTACGAAGAGTCTCTTTTCTCTGATAAACACCCGACTCCGCATTTTTGCAGATTTACAAGCTTCCTTAGGCGTATTCAGGATCAGGGCTCGGCTGAGGGCCGGCGCCGTCTCGTAGGAAGGTGGTCCGTGCTTTGTCACGGTGATGGCTTGCTCCTTCGTCCTCGGGTCGGGCACTCGATCACTAGAAGGACCGCGGTGGGGCCCTGGCAACAGCTGACCAGATCCACTGGGACCCCGCCTGGCCGCTGTCCATGGCCACGGGCCCGGCTTCATACACAAAGGGAGGAAGGAGACGCCGAGCGTGAGGTCCGGGCCGTGGCGGTAGTGATCGTGAACTCTGGAGAGTCCAACACGTTAAATATTTTGCACGGTCCAATCAAACGTGGTCCCTGACCTAGTCTGCCGGTTATTCAGGATGCGATGTGCCGTCAGGTGATTTTTCTTTTAAACCGTCAACGTCCCAGCAGAGCCTCCCGTGTGGCCATCTGCACGGCTTTGCCGTTCTCAGCTGTTCTTGGGGCTGAAAAAAAAGTCCTGCTGTAACGAGACCAACGTGTTTCTCCCACAGGAACATAGATTTAATACATCACCAGGACAGAGACCGTAGAAATACCTAAATTGACAACACTGATGATGTCTCTATCTGACTGAGAGATCTTCGGGTAAATAAAACACAGCTCCGCGCAGGGTCGGTCAGAGTGTGTAGGTGATTGCTTTCGTGACAAATGCAGTGATTTTAGCAAGTAGAGTAAGAAAGCCTTTTGGGGCCAAAAGAGATGTTAGATCTCGTTTCCGTAGGATGGTCTTGTTGAGACGATTTTCCTGGTGCTTCTGAGATTCTGGTCCTGCTTATAGTTTCAAAAATAAAAGCTCTGAATTCGGCCCTGTGTGGGGGCTGAGCAGATCAGCCAGCCCGTTCTAGTTTGTATTTGAGGTTCCGTTTGGTACGAGCCCAGGGAGCCGGTGCCACCTCCCTGGACAGGACCCACGTTCGTGGGAGCAGGTCAACAACAGGAAGGCTGGATTGGGGCGCGTGGCCGCGAATGCCCCCCGCCCCCCACTGGCCTCCACATCCCCGACTCTGCCTCTGTGGCTGGGGGGAGAGAAGGACTCTCTGGTCCACATCGTGGGAGGACCTAATGACGGACGGTGCCAGGTGGTGGGATCAGTAGAGGGATCGGGAGGCCTGACCTTCACTCCCCACCCCAGGCACGCCTGCACGCAGTGTAGACGCGCACCTGTCGCTGTGAGCGCAGCCCTGGGGCCCTGTGGGGGGGTCCCCACCGGGAAGGGGCTGATCAGCATCAACTCAGTGTCGTACGCTTGGACCTTCCACGTCTGTCCTCCGTCCGTGAGCTCAGTCCTCAGAGCTCTGGCGTCCAGCGTATCCCCGGGTCCGCATCGGAGGAAAGTCAGACTCAGAAAGAATTCCGTGGCAATAACGGTGTGGTTCCTTCACATGCTGCCGGGCTCACACGGGGTTTCTGCTTTCTATCTTGAGGCCTCCGTACGCACGGGGAGAAGGTAGCACATCAAGGGGAAACTTCAGCATTTTAACAGGCCAAACATCTGTAAGAAAACACAGTAGTGTAACCACAAAAGTCTCCTGTAAATCAAATATTTTGATGTGGTGAAACCAATTAACAGCATCCCTTTTCCCTCTGAAAACACCCACATTGTTGGCCAGGGAGTGTTTGCATCCAACATAATCATATCTAAAAAACCTGCTCTTTTTTGGAAACATTTTTCCTCATTTGTGCGCCAAGAATGGCTTTTTTCTGGATTAAAAAATAGACTATGGGACCACTCTAGTTTTTGTTCATGGCAAGTGGGCTGATCCATGGGAACGGGGAAATGGGTTCATTCAGTCAAGTCCGTCCCAAGTGCAAATTGAGACTCCGTCACGATCTGTGGATAAAATGAAATTTCTAGACGTCTCCACTTTTCATTTGCTCCAGATTGGTTAAATCGAGCGGGGGACTGGAGTTTGCTGCCAGTGCAGACGATGAAGAAAATAAACTAAGAAGCAATGAAAGCTGCAGAGATTTACTGCACAGCAGCTCCCTTAAAAATGTAGTTTGCTGGGACGCCTGGTGGCTCAGTCGGTTAAGCGTCCGACTTCAGTCAGCTCAGGTCATGATCTCGCCGTTCATGGGTTCGAGCCCCGACTCAGGCTCTGTGCTGACCGCTCAAGGCTGTGCTGCCAAATCAAGGCTGCCAACTGGGAAATTCTTGCGGGTTTTTCTAAGTGGCGGTTCTGGAACATGTTGAGGCTGTGCGGATCTGTAAGTAACCGCTGCTCTGATACATAAAGAGCCTTGTTCTTTTATTTGTCCTTCCTGGAGCAGAGGATCAAGAGCCCTGGGTTCACACACTGAAAACGAGAAACCAAACCAAACAGTGGCTTATTCTTAAAGTAAACAGAGCAAAGGCTAGCGGTGGCGGATGGAACCAAGAGCTAGTTCTGCACAAAGAGGAGATTATGAAAACAAAAATCCCTTCCACTGAAATAATTATCTTTAATTACAGAACTGCTTTTAATGTTTTTTATTCACACAGAATGTTAGGAGTCGGCGGTGCTGACAGACGCTAAAGAGAAAGTGGGCAAGACGCACATTCATCTTGTACAGATGGACAGGCGTGGGGGCGTCCCCACTCAGCCCTTCCCAGCTGCCTACTCGGACCCGACTTCCTCTTCAGAGAAAGCCCCGCGGCGAGACCCCCTGGTCCGGAAGCCCGCATCCTGCCCCTGCCACATCCCTCTTCTCCTCTGGATTCCTGAAACCCACAAAGACATGCTCTCAGTGCAACACGATGTCACTTGGTTCAGCTCTTTCTTTTTAGCTGATAACTGGATGGACAAAGCCTGGCCCCTTCCAAGGTTCATATGTGAACGAAATGAAATAACGAAAACCAGAACAATTAAAAAGTTCTTATGTTTATTTTTGAAGGAGAGAGTGAGAGAGACAGAGAGTGAGTGGGGGAGGGGCAGAGAGAGAAGGAGACACAGAATCTGATGCAGCTCCAGGCTCCAAGCTGTCAGCACAGAGCCTGACATGGGGCTTGAACTCAAGAACTGTGAGATCATGACCTGAGCCAAAGTCGGCGGCTCAACCGATTCTGATGAGCTGTATTCTGTCTTGTGTGTTGTCCCCGTCACCCCGTCTGTGACTTTCTGGCTGTGTCCATCCCCCATAGTCCCCTGCGCCATGCTGTGTCAATAGTGAATGACGGATGGATGGTTCTGGAAATGTGTCCAGGTGATTGCACCCCGGCTTTAAAAGTTTATTCAGGTTTTGGAACATGATCAGAGACTATCTCCAACAGCTAGTAAAATTTGATCCTTGGACCAACTGGCCAAGGGCGAGCAGGTTGCCGGAGCCGTGCCCGCTGCCAGCTGTTGAGAATGTGAACCCGGTTCCGGGTTACCGTGCGTCTCAGATGCGGGGCCGACCGCTGAGGTCTGTGGCGTGTTGCGAGTCTGACTCTGGCTGGAGCTCTTCTGGGTCTTATCAGGTGCTGAGCTGTCCAATACAGGACCTGTTAGACACGGCGGACGCGTGTTGCCGTGGGGACTGGGGGTTGGCTGATGAGGTCCCGTTGACCGTCCCTTACCAAACGTCCTTACATGAGTCTAGCCCGGGAGCAGGTGACCTTTTGTTAGCACAGGATTGCTGACTCACCTGTCCATCCTAAAAGCAAATTCTTGTTTTGGATTCCAACAACATTTCTTATAAACATCATGCAACATACTTCCTTTCTTCCTGTTCGCAAGCGGTAGTCTCTCTCTCTTAACTATTTTTTTAATAAAGTTCTCGTGAAATACTCGATTTCAGTTGGACGCAAGAGACCAGCTATGAATTCCAAGCGTAAAGCTGAACTTTCATGTAAATATAAGCCTAGTCTTCGGGCCCTGGTGACTAACATCAAGATAACACGTCCCCATTAGACGAAGCCCATGGGAGGCTGGTATCACAGGGTTACAAGACAGGTTTGCTCTAACTACCTACTGTTTGTGTACATATTATATGTGTGCAGTGCACATGTGATACAAGGTGCATAGATCATACATGGTGTTACGTATGTGGTTATTATATTGTTTATGTAAGTATTATTATGTATGAGTACGAGCACATGCACACACGCATCTATTTCAGTCTGTTAAAATCAAACACAAATGGAGAGCAGATCTGAAAGTTCTCTGAGCAGAAAAAAGCAGTTTAGCTCGATAAGTAAAGCTTAGTTTCTCGTATTTTGCAAGATAAGCGAGGCTAACTTGACTTGGGTGACCTCTTGCTTATGGTCTGAAAATCATAAGCCCAACGTAAATTGTTCCCCCAAATTGATACGAAGTGACCACTAACTGAGTGCCTCTTACTGAGAACATCCGCATGCTGTGCCCCATCGCCGTGAGGAGCGGACCCTCGGCGCCCGCTCTGGGGCGCAGCGCTTCATAACAAACCCCCTCCCAGCCTCACCTCGTGCTTTGGTTTGAGCATTCCCGGTTTTTTGATGTGTGTGCAGTAAACTTTTACTGCTTCCTACGTCAGTGATTCATTGGTCTCACTGTTTTTTTCTTTGTTGGAAATATTCTTTTATTTAGTGTTCATATATATATATATATATATATATATATATATATATATAGAGAGAGAGAGAGAGAGAGAGAGAGAGAGAGAGAGAAAGAGAGAGAGAGAGAGGTTGCAAGCAGGGGAGGGGCAGAGAGAGACAGGGGGATAGAGAACCCCAAGCAGACTCCTTGCGGTTAACACAAGAGCCCAACTTGGGGCCCAGACTCACATGTTGCTAGATCAAGAGTCAGACACTTAACCAACTGAGCCACCCAGGAACCCCGGATATATTCTTTCTTTGGAAAGTACATTTTTTTTTCATCCCCAGAAAACATTAGCCTTACGCAAGTGCCCTTGAAATGTCCAGGTTGTTGATTAGAAAACAAGTAGCCACGAGAAAAGGATGCGTGTTCCGTTTCTCAGGGGTCTTTAATTCCTTTCTGTGTCCTCAAGAATTCGATTTCAAAATGCCCCTCCCGTAACTCACCATCGGCTGCGAACCGGACTCCAGGAAAACAGACGCCGTGTTATCAAGTCCATGGGAGAGTTTTACTGTCTTCTTTCTGGGTTTCTTCACTTTCTCGTTTTCCAAAGTCCTTCTGCCGAAGAATCTTTTGTATCAACCAGCCAGAGTCTCAGGATAAGCGCTCTGTTTCCCCGAGTGTGGGGCTGCGCAGAGAATTTCCAAGAATTCCTTCGAGAAATAAAAGGAAGCACTTATTTTATAAGGGGCAGAGGTGCCTCTTGGGCTACCTACAGTCATGGTTCCAATCTGCACATTGAATTGGCTGGGCCGAATTGGACTGTGTCGTGTGTGTGTCCCACTGATTTTATAAAAGGACATTCTGATTTCTCATTTTTTGAGGTAATTCGATCATGGCTGGCCAATAGGTACGTATGAAATAATAGTAAGCTTTCTTAGGAAAAAGAGTTTGGCCTTCAGAATACAGCAGCCATTCTCTTGTGTTAAAATCAAACCAAACAGGACAAAAACAACGCTCTACGCATGACCGGATGTCCCCGGAGAGCTTCCCACCCCCGCGAAGTTTCTGTTCCCCACGTCGCTCTCCAATTCAAAACCGACGGTTTCCCCCGCGTCACCTCCTGAGACCACGTCCTCAGGAGAGCCTGCTGCAAGGTGCGGTGCCCCACGGTCGGGTGGCTTCCCAGCCTTCTCCGGGAGAAGTGGCCTTGGGTGCCAGGGGCCGCCCCCGAGGGTCCGGGACTGCAGGACTCCCTGCAGCTACAAGACGCAGAGAACTTCACGCTTTCATTACGCCCACAATGTGTGGGCTCTGAGCAAGGTTCTTTATGTACGTGACCCCGCTGAGTCTGTCCTCCAGCTCCAGAACATTCAGCCTTGGCCGACCTGGAGTTTCGGAGACATTTTAGGCTGGCACACGGGGGTGGGGGTAGGGAACCCAAGCCAGCATCTGCAGCTTGCTTTCTGAGCTTAAGTCCTCTGTGACTGAAGTCTTTGCTTTGTCCCCGCATTCCCACGGGGCTGGCCTGCGGGCGATGGACGGGTTCCCTGTTCACACCTGCAATTTGCCCCCTAGGGGCTGGGAGTTGTCAGCCCGGCCTGCTGGATGTGACCTGCCCAGCATCCACGCCTTTGCCCGTGAAGTTCCTCTCCTTCTTCAAGTCACGGGGACCTTCTAAGGCATCACGCACTTCCTTGCAACGAATGACCTCTGCTCCAAAAATAGTCACAATAATTCCAGTAATAATAACAACTGCTCTTATTATTTACAGCGTCGGTGTTATGGGTTGAATTGTGTTCTTCCCGAATTCATAGGTTGAAGTCTGAACCTAAGAATGTGGGGTAGGAGGGGGGTCTTCACGGAGGTAATCAAGGTGAAATTAAGGGTAGGGTGGGCTCTGCTCCGGTCTGACCGGTGTCCTGGTAAAAAGGGGAAATCTGGGCACCGAGGCGCCCACAGAGGACACCCGGTGCGGAGGGCCAGGCAGAAGAGAGGCTGCACCCCAAGGACGGAGGCGCTGGGACCACCTTCTCCCTCTTAGCCCTCAGAACAAACCAAAGCCGAGCAGCACCTTGATTCTGGACTTCGAGCGCCTCAAAGTGTGAGTGAACGTGTTCTCGTTGGGTGAGCCCCTCGTCTAGGAGGCTGTCTTACCACGGCCGTGGCAGTGTAATAGAAACCACAATAACTAAAAATGTTATACGCATGTAAGTATGTGGATGTATACATACATATATGTGCATATGTACAGGATGCCTTTAACATGTGCAAGATGCCTGGCAAAATCCTTTTTATTTTTTCATGTTTATTTATTTTTGAGAGAGAGAGACAGAGCAAGAGAGGGGGAGGGGCAGAGAGAGAGGGAGACACAGAACCGGAAGCAGCTCCAGGCTCTGAGCTAGCTGTCAGCACAGAGCCCGAGGCGGGGCTTGAACCCACACACCGTGAGATCATGGCCGGAGCCGAAGTCGTGCGCTCAACAGACTGAGCCCCCCAGGGGCCCCCTTGCAAGAGTCTTTTCAATGCAGCATCTCCTGCAATCCCCTCAGTGATCTAATGCCCTCAGGGTTGCTGAGATTTAGGATTTAGGAAACTGCTCAGCACGGCCAGCAGGCGGGGGGTCAGTCCAAGCCCACACTGTGTGTTCGAGACGCCGCCCGTAACCAGCATGGCGGGTCTCTCTCCTCTGTCCAGTCCACCAAGTCTTTCCCGTTTGCTGGATCTGAGCCCTGCTGTCCCCACCGTGAACTGCTCCTCTGTCTCAAGTGTCAACAATGTCGTCAAAACAGTGGTTTTTTTTCAAATCTCTAATGTTCAGGGGACATTAAATTAAGTAGGGGTTCTCAGATTCCCAGTCTCTACATAGCATAAAAATCTGTTAGGACGAAGAAGGTAATCTCATTAGGAAGCCATTGCCTTGGAGCGGAAGAGCCAGTGTGATTGCTGCTGTTTCTGGAAACAGAGGGGTTTGGTCCTGAACAAAGCCAGCCCGGGACAATGTCGTATAGATGGTGTGTGAATAGGTCACTGTTTGCAGCACACAGCCCCGTGTCGCTCCAGAGCCGGCCAGGCCTCCCGGCTGCGGGCGGGGGGCTGGCAGGGGGAAATTGTGTGTGACCCATCTGGGGAGCTGGTGTCGAAGCGGAGGGTTTCAGACTGCCTTCTGCCCCCAGTCCTCCCGGCGGCAGCTGGAAAACATCCTTTGTCTCCTGGCAGGTCTGCTAGAAAACGCTGTGGGGGCAGAAGGGGACGGAGGCTTTGAACATCAGACGCCATCGGTGATACAGCACATATTTTGATGAGCACGTACTAGCCATGTTCTTTCATACACATCCATCTGGGGGTGGGCTGTGTCCTCAGTAAGTGGCTGACTTACGTTTTCTTTTCTTTCTTTTTTTTTGCGTCCTGTAGATAGAGATTTATTAAAAATCTGTGTAACAACATATTTAAACCTGAGAATTCCACAGCTTTAGAATTCTTTTTCTTTTTAGGTTTTTTAAAAAATAGTTTATTGTCAAATTGGTTTCCATACAACACCCAGTGCTTCTCCCCACAAGTGCCCTCCTCCATCACCTCCGCCTCCCTTCCCCTCCCCCCTTCAACCCTCGGTTAGTTTTCAGCATTCAATAGTCTCAAGTTTTGCGTCCCTCTCTCTCCCCAACTCTCTTTCCCTCTTCCCCTCCCCCTGGTCCTCCATTAGGTTTCTCCTGTTCTCCTGTTAGACCTATGAGTGCAAATATATGGTATCTGTCCTTCTCTGCCTGACTTATTTCGCTTAGCATGACACCCTCGAGGTCCATCCACTTTCCTACAAATGGCCATATTTCATCCTTCCTCATTGCCATGTAGTATTCCATTGTGTATATAAACCACATCTTCTTGATCCATTCATCAGGTGATGGACATTTAGGCTCTTTCCATGATTTGGCTATTGTTGACAGTGCCACTATGAACATTGGGGTACATGTGCCCCTGTGCATCAGCACTTCTGTATCCGTTGGGTAAATCCCTAGCAGGGCTATTGCTGGGTCATAGGGGAGTTCTATGGATAGTTTTTTGAGGAACCTCCACGCTGTTTTCCAGAGCGGCTGCGCCAGTTTACATTCCCACCAACAGTGTAGGAGGGTGCCCGTCTCTCCACACCCTCACCAGCATCTATAGTCTCTTGATTTGTTCATTTTAGCGACTCTGACCAGCGTGACTTACCTTTTCATATAGTCCAACATTTATTGCTTTCTGTAAAAGTTACTGACCTGACACACACAGAGTTTGTTACAGAGATTTGGGGAAATCAGAGTAGACTTATAGTATTTATACAGTTAGCTAATAGAACTTCCTCTAAAAATCTTACAGCAAGAGTTCGCCTCTCATTTTCTGCGGCTTTCATCAAACCGGATCGGCTGAATTCTTACCCCGGTGACTTCCTGGGTGGGATTCTGGCGCCAGCCGGGCAACGCGGTGAGACTGCGATTGCGCTGGTCCTCAGAACGCAGTGATGCCCCTTGCCTGACTTGATAGTTTGAAATTTTTTACATAATGAGGAGCCGAGTCCCCTTCTTTTTTTCCCCTAAAATGTGGCTGTTTCCACCGATTGGTTTCTGCATGTGAACAGTTACTCCTTCCCAGCAGTTAAGGTTCTACAGCGAGGCCTGTGGGCAGAGAGGAGACCTGGGCGAGAAGCTAAGGCCGGAGGAGAGCTGTGGGGGAACTCGCCCAGGGCCGAGGGGACTCTGTGAGGGTCGTTCCCCTTCCCCAGGGCCGAGGGGACTCTGTGAGGGTCGTTCCCCTTCCTGCGAGAGAGACTGCGCCAGCCAGAACCTCCTCTACCTCCTCGATGGACGGGAGCTTCCCGTGTGAGCAGAGCCTCTGGGTGGAAAGGAACCGGTTCCCTGGGGCCAAAGGTCACATTTCGTGGGAGAGAAGCCAACGAGAGAGGCCGTGATTGGTCGGAGGCCACACGACCAGGAGCTGGCAACACGGAGATTCTACCTCGAGTCTCTTGATCGTTAGTTCCGTGTTTCCAACAGAATTCCAGCGTCGCTAGTCGTTCCATCAGAGCCCGGGCGCGAGCGCCCCACGACGCCATCTTGTCCCAGGCCGGACTGGGGGCTCGGCCGCCGCCGTCAGGTTGAGGCTCCGAACAATAGACGCCTTTTCTCTTCGCGATCATTTCCAAACACTCCTAGGATTCCTTGAAGAGTACTCAGAGTTTTGGCCTCTCCGTTGCTCGCGAATAGAGCTGCCTCAAGTTGAAAATAAGGAAAATGAAGCAAAATCCACTCACGTTGTGCTACTGGTTATTAGTGATGTGGAAGTCTCGTGTTAGCAGAAGACACAGATCTGTGGGGAAGGGGAGTCGGGAGGTCACTCTGGTATCCTCTCTCTGTGCTGTCGGGGCGTCCATCAGCACAGACGAGGTGCTGATGTTAACAACAGAGGTGTTTACAAAGCCATGCTCAGCTACATTTGAAATATTTTTTAATGTTTATTTACTTATTGTGTGTGTGTGTGAGAGAGAGAGCAGAGGAGGGGCAGAGAGAGAGGGAGAGAGAATCCCAAGCAGGCTCCGGGCTATCACTGCAGAGACTGATGTGGGGCTCGAACTCACAAACTGTGAGATCATGACCTGAGCTGAAATCAAGAGTCAAATGCTTAACCAGCTGAACCACGTCTACTTTTGAAACTCTTAAGGCCGTTAGGATCTACCAATATGGTTACAGATGCAAGAGGTCAATAACATTTTGAAAGGTTTGTTCACCCCAATTGCCTCTGGGAAGTCTGTAAGGGAACATGAAAGAAAAGAAAACAAACTAAAACCCCAACAAATTATTTTTTCTGTGTGGTTTTGTTCCAAGAAAGCATTGGGACAGGTTTCTCCAAATGGATGAATATAAATAGATACTTGAAAGTAATAAATAAATACTACATCTGGAGTGGGGACAAACACTAAGAAATAGAGCCCTGGGAACCTGGCGGGGTCCAGTCCGCTGAGCATCTGGCTCTTGACTTCTCTGTGTTCATGAGTTTGAGCCCTGCATCAGGCTCTCACTCTCTCTCACTCTCTCTCACTCCCCTTCCCCCAATAAATAAGCAAACATTAAAAAAAAAAAAACCAAGTCTGGAAACGTGGAGCCGTGACGTGCAGCCCCATGACTGTATTTCCTGTCACTGCATTGCGTGTGTGAAAGCTGCCGAGAGCGATCTTACGAATCCACATTGTAAAGAAACAAGAAGACTGTAACTAAATAGAGAAAGAAAAAATAGATTCCTGAGACAGAAGAGAAGTTGACTTTTCCACCCCTGCAGCAGCGCAGTTTTGTGGGGTCTTGGCTGGACCCTGGAGGTGGCAAAGTTTGCAGTGGGCAGGTTTCTTTGCCGCCATTCCTCCGCTTAAGATGAACGTCCAGTTTTGTTGAGATCTGACCTCACGAGCACAAACACCCCTCAGGGATGGTCTAAATGGGTTTGAAGTCAATAATTTTCAATGGTATTTAGGGAAAATTTTGTTTCCCTCCCCATCCCCCAAGCTTGTCCAAATTGCCTCCAAAATGGGATGGGAGATGGCGTCGAAAGGGTTAATGGATCGACTCCGGAGTCATCCTTTGTCTTCTGGGTCCAGCGATGGCGGCCTCGGGAGTCTCAAAGTGCGCCAGGAGTAGGTCAATGAGCCGGCTGGCCAGACAAGTGGACTGGTTCCCTCTCTCCCCCAGGCCCGGCCTCCCCCCTGCCTCCCCTCTGCCAGGGCCCCTGGGCTCAGGACTAGCCCTTTCTCCTGAGCCCCATTATCCCTTCCCCACAGGTTAGCTGATAACTTAAGGCCTGGCCCCTCCCAGGGGTATCGCATTTCAAAAGAGGCCTCCGAGATAGAAAATGCTTCAATTAAAGCAGTAGGAGAAGGACTGCTGGTTATTTTTTAACTTGTTTGCAGGCAGAGTCCCAGCCATTTAGCTCCGTCTTCAGCCAGGGCCCCTGCACATAATTCCCTCCAAATTCGGGAGCCAATGACTCCCTGTGCTGTTTGGTCGCTTTCAAGGGTCACATCACACGCACTTCAGCCGTGATCTCCTCAGATTGCAGCTGAGGGGGCCCATCCCCCCAGAGCAGAGACAGCAAACTGATTCAATTCTGAACATCTGAACAGTGCGTGAACAAAATGATTCGTGTTTCCAGGACCCGGCACCTGCCGAAGCTCACGCTTTCATAATCATAGTGATGTGTTTTGTGCTTTGAGTTTAAAATGCAATCATGAATCTGGTTCCCTGCCTTCAGGTATTTGCACACTTACACCTGCCCGGACGGAGTTTACACATGGTTATGTTCTGCCCTCCTCGGTATGAACGGTACGTATGTGATACGCATGTTAGTACGGATACAGGGTGCGCCAGTATTTCCAACTTCCTCTCCTCTGAGGAGAGTTGTAATGACTGATTTTTACGTTCATGAGCAAACATTTCTGGGGTTCCTTCTGCAGCCCCTGGGACACGGGACTCACACCTGGGAATGCACGTATAAAATAAGAGATGTCATCTGTCAAATAGAGCAAATGAGGGTGCCTGGGGGCTCAGTCAGCTAAGCGTCCGACTTTGGCTCAGGTCATGATCTCAAGGTTCAGGAGTTCAAACCCTGCACCGGGCTCTGTGCTGACAGCTCAGAGCCTGTTTCAGATTCTGTGTCTCCCTCTCTCTCTGGCCTTCCCCTGCTCACACTCTGTCTCTCTCTCTTTCTCTCAAAAATAAACGTTAAAAAAAGAGCAAATGATAAGACAAAGACCCACAGCCGTGCTTTTGATTTAGAGGGACCTGCTCAGTTGTAAGTTTCGGTAAGACCGGCTGAGGCCTCCGGCCAGCAGTGTGAGAAGACGCCTCCTCCCGGGGTTTCGTCTCCCGTATTTAACGTTCCCAGGCACGTGCTGTACCCCCGCAGACCGAGAGGGGCAGCTCCGGCCGGAGCGAGGGCGCGCACGGCCCTGCTGCCCAGCCCGCTCCCGCTGATCGGTGCCCATGTGTAAGCGTCTCTTCTGGTATCTGAGCAAAAATAAAATCAGTGCTCGTGCTTTGTGCAATTTCGTACATGCTTCCTACCAATACAGTTTTCCCATCATCTCTGGACAGTCATCTTTTCTGAATCACAATACTGTTTTAGGTTTTGGGTTAAAAAATGGCTTTCTTCCTGCCACAAGGCGGCGGTTGGTCTAGCATACTTTCGTGAATAGGATCTCTTCTTGCTCCTGGATGGGGTCTCCGGCTCCCAAATTACCTGGGGCGGTTCACGTGCCTGGACACCTGCCGCCCCCGGCCAGCCATCCATTCTAACATGGCCTTTCCACCCAGATTTCACTTTCCATGGTTTTCTGCTGAATGTCCCTCAGTGAGCTGATCTTGAAGGTCACCTTCATTTGTGAATGATATTATCTTTTCACTCTCATTTAAGAGATATTTTTAAGGGGCGCCTGGGCAGCTCAGTTGGTTAAGTGTCCGACTTCAGCTAAGGTCATGATCTCAGTTCGTGGGTTCGAGCACCGTGTTGGGCTCTGTGCTGACAGCTCAGAGCCTGGAGCCTGCTTCAGATTCCGTCTCCCTCTCTCTCTGCCCCTTCCTTGCTCATGCTCTGTCTCTCTCTAGCTTTCAAGAATAAATGAATAAATAAATAAATAAATAAATAAATAAATAAACAAACATTAAAAAATTTAAAAAAAGAAACATTTTTTTTACCAAAATAGAGAGCCTGGTATAAGGGATAGTGAGTCGTCACGTGCTTTCAGTAATTATACAGTCATGACCTGTCTTGCTTCGTATGTATCCCCGAGCCCAGGGCTGGAGCAGACAGAGTGCTGTGTCTGTTAATCCTGTTAGTGAATTAATAGTCTTGGACAGCAATTCAGGTGGGGGGAGAGGCGTATTTTTAGGATCAGTGCTTTATACTCTCTCTTGATTTGAATAGGTAATAATATAGCCTGTACACCTTTGTTGCTGTTGTTTTTTAAGTTTATCCGAGAGAGACGGAGACAGAGTGGGTGGAGGAGGGGCAGAGAGTGAGAGAGAGGAGAGAGAGAGAGAGAATCCCAAGCAGGCTCTGTACTGCCATCGCAGAGCCTGATGTGGGGGCTCGAACCCACGAAACCATGACATCCTGACCTGAGCTGTGTGACCAAGAGTGGGATGTTTAACTGACGGAGCCCCCCAAGGGCCCCCCTGTAGACCTTTGTAACATTACAAAGTTATCAAAGTATCAAAAGTTGATACAAAGTATCAAAAGTGTGGCTTCAGAAAACTTTAAACCTTTTTAATTTTAAACTTTAATGGCTTAATGTGTCTATTTACAAGATATCCATGTGTAGACAGAAACACAGAGTCAGCGTTCTGGAAGTTCATGTACGTAGATAGTGGTCTCTGCGTGCATCAAACATCGGGTTTGGGTGTCACAGTCACTGAGGCAAGAACGGGTTCCGGTTGTGGAGAGTCAGAGCTCAGGGCTGGTCACCGCAGGGGGACCCGAGACCAGCCACTCAACCAGTCATCTGGCCCACACTCGCCTGTGTCTTTCATGTTTAAGTTAAACCTGTATCAAGCAATCGCCTCCTACCAGACACGGTGGGGAGCCCAGGGGCAAGTACATGGCCGTCCCGGACTTGAAGGGGCCGGAGTCCGGCCGGATGTTCTCTCGGGGCCTTTGCATCCCTCACAGCGTGTTTTAATATTTATTTTATGTTCACGTTTATTCCCGAGGCATCGCTTGTCCTCGTTACTTACAGGATGCACCATGTAGTCTACCTTTGAGAACCACCACACTCTGACCCAAATCTGCATTTCCAAGTTACATTCCTACTTCTTCCCAACTGAAGTCATTCTCTCCAGTCACAACCGTCTCTGCCATTATTGTCATCTGGCCATCGGATCATCAGGGTGTCCTCTCTGTCTCCCTCCGAGCGTCTCATTTCCTCCTGTACTTTCAGGGCCCACATGCTTCTTACCTTGTCTGTGGGTCCTGCTTGTTGCCCTCTTCCCTCCAGGGCCTTTCCAGCGGGCACAGCGTCCCTTCTTGTTTGGCACAGAACCGGGGCTCCAGACGCGTCCCCTGTCCCCGAAAAGCCCCCTGACCCGGCGACCGCTGCTCCCCTGGTAGTTCTCCCCTTTCGTCTTTGAATCCCAAACCCCTGCCGACCTTGACACTTGGCCTGGGGTTCAAGTTCAAAGAATGAGAGGCGGTGAGAGAAGGAGCCCGGCCCAGGCTCGTGGGGTTCTTTCCCCCCGGGGGTGAGGGGGAGAAAACCACAGAGCTGCGGTGTCTCTGGCGCCCAGGGTGTGACTCGCGGGGAAGGACTTCGGTCGACTGGATTCCATTTTCAAATTACAAAAGTTACATTTTCAGGTTTTCCTTAAGGCATCTTCATTTTCAAAAGTTACCGAATCCGTTGCTAATGATTTTATAAATCATGATAAAGGCATTCTGTGCTACTTGCGAACTGCACACCATTGCCTACGCTCCGCCCTCTGGGAGCACCTGCGGTCCTAAGTAGGCATGTGAAGTTTGTTTCGCGATGTTTTGGCCATCTTATGGGAAAAAAATTTCTCCAAAAATTTTTTTAAAAGTATGATTATTTTTACTAACTCTGCTTTCACTAAAATAAATCTTAAAATAGACAACCAAATGATGGTAATCTTTGGGTTCAGAGCCCCAGAAAGGCATCCAAAATGTTTTCATGGATCCTGTTTTGTGTGGGTTTTAACATTTAACCTCGTGTCTAGGTTCTGTCGCATTTAGGGACGAGGGAGGCAGCTGCTCACGCACCTCCGCAGGGCTGCACCGAGGCATCCAACACGCTGGTCACCAGCACTGACAAGCGGGTTAATTCGGGCTGATCCGGTCCCCACCGGCCCCGAAAGCTCGGACACATCCGGAGTGTGCACAATCTGAACACGACGAAAGGAGTGTGATGGCCAAGGAAAGAGAGGGATTCCGGGAACTGTGGCCGGCCGCGTGCAGTCCGGAGCTGCGGAGAGAACGCGGATGCCCCTGGGGCTGGGAGCCGCGCCTGCTCCCTCACCCCTGGGCCTCGGCATCCGCATCCGTGCACTGGGCTTGCGTGCGGCTCCACACGCTTCCGTGCCTGGGTCGCTACAGTGCCCGTGCACCTGCGTGGTCTGACTGCTCGTGTCTTCGCAACAGACGTGGTAACGAGGCTGCTCCTCAAAGCCGCTTCACGACGTACCGGGCTTGCCCCAACTTTGCTCTTTCCTCGGCGCCTTCATTCACCCCTGGAGAAGAGGCCCCCTGGTAAGGGCTACTTCCCGCTCGCCTGCGCACACGTGCCTCTTGGTGCACACGCGGAAACACGGGTGCTGGGTGCCGCACGCGTGTGCGCCGGAGAGCGCGGCCTCCCCCGGGCCTGGGCCTGGGCGGCGGCTGGGGCAGGGCGCTGCGCAGGCCCTCCAGCCACTCCAGAGCCATCCGGGGCTGCCAGCTGCTCCCGCCCCCCACAGAGGAGGCACCGCACAGAGGGACGCACTCTCCCGATGCTGTCACCCCGCTGGCCTCTGTGCGGCTCTCACCAGGCTGCCCTGGCTCCTTGGGACGCAAAGAAGCAGATGTTCCGGGCCCAGCCCCGGGACCCCCAGCCCGGGAACCGCCAGCCCTGGCCCCCTCCCAGGGGTCAGCAGGTGCTCGTTCCACGAAAGCCCTGCAGCAGGCCTCTTCCCCCAGGGACACGTGTCCTGAGGTCTTGCCGGCAATTATTTCCACTCTTTCCTTCAGTGACTAGGTCCCGATTCCCCCCCTCCCCCCATCAGCGTGTTTCCCTCACGCCGCCCAAGGACCCTGGGACGGCTCTGGGCTCTGCTCCCACTGGGGGGGGGGGAGGGAGACTTCCCACACCAGCTGCAGACCTGCTCCCCCGGCAGCCTTCTCCTGTGACAAGACGCCTATCGCTTTGCACCCTGTTGCATCATATGACGTCAGAAGGCTGGAGGAAAACAAAGTCCCTTTCCCAGGGAGCCGCTTCCCCGGCAGCAGCCGAGACGGGGTGGGGGAGGGGTCTTAGGTTTCGAACACCCACCTCTGCTTTAAGGGATCCTTCTCCAGACCCCCCTCCCCCCTTGTGGTTTGCACGGACCTTGAGGACACGCTCTCAGTTCTTCCGTGTTTCCGGAGCCTTCCGCTCACTTCGCAGGGTTCTGGGCTCAGCACGGTCCCTGACGTTGTGTTCATGCCGGTCTCGGCGCGGGGGATTAAAACACCGTCAACAACGCCGGGCACCCAGTGGAACACCTCGCTCCAGAACTAACACCCTATTGATGACTGTCCTGATTTGCTAAAAAAAAAAAAAAAAATCACTTACTGTGAACGACTTCCTTGGAATCAGATGTTTTGAACTAAAAATTGATACGCGGAGAATGTATGTCCTTATTTTGTTTAAAACAGGCAACTGTGGAATTTGAATTTGACTTACTTCTTTTACCATGATTTCTTCTGCTGATGCAGCTTAATTAAACCTCAGAAAAGAGCCTTGAACCTGAAGGTTACTGACGTGTCCTCTAGTGGGACCCTGGGGCCCAAGCCAAGGTGAGATCTGGGAGGTGAGGGCCTGCAGGGCCCTGGCCGGGATTTGATCCCAGGGACCCAGGCCGTGGACCTGCCCCCTGCACGTGTGGGGGTCAGTCTGCGGGAAGGCTTTTACCGCATTAAACTTCTCTGACCACCAGAAAGGCACGGATGTGGGGAAACACACCCCACGCCATGGAGCCGTGCCCCTCGGGGTCTTGGGGTGAGGATGATGGAGACCAGATGAGCTAGGTTTCCTCCCCTGCCCTTCATTTCTCCCCCGGGAGGCGGTGGGTCGGAAGCCCCTGGGGCGGTGGTCACCTGCATGCCGCCCCTCCCCCTCCCCCGGCCCACCTGCTTTGAGGGGCAGTCTGGAGACCAAAGGCCACGAAAGGGTGGGACGGGAGGGATTTTCTTTTCTGCTCTGCTCTCCCAAGAGTTCTGCACTGTGTTTGAGCACATTTTCTCTGTGTGCTCTGGGTGGGGGCTGCGGTCAGGGCCCGTGGCCTGCACACCTCAATCTCTGTCCTCCCCGTGCTCCCGTCGAGCGGTGCTCCCTGAGCTGCTGGACCCGCGGGGCAGCCCCGGGTGTGCGCCCCTCACCTCTTGTCTCCTCTGCTCTCCAGCCGTGCACACTTCCTTCAGGTGCCTGGCATGCCATGCTCCCCACCCTCCATGCTCCCCACCCTCCATGCTCCCCGCCCTCCTTGCTCCCCACCATCCCGTGCTCCCCACCCTCCGTGCTCCCCACCATCCCGTGCTCCCTACCCTCCATCTCCCCACTCTCCTGTGCTCCCGCACCCTCCATGCTCCCCACCCTCCGTGCTCCG